>VYZM01012201.1:182424-204987 GCA_013398915.1 Dromas ardeola | reverse complement strand
GGGCACGCGGCGCCTTAAAGCGACAGGCACCGCCCCGCCGCCGGGCACCGCCACCTCCCCCGGCGGCCTGCGGAGGGGCGCGGGGGGTCCGCGGCCGCGCAGGGGGACCGCGCCAGCCGCAGCTCGCCTGTCCGGAGGCCAAACTTGAATGTTCAAACACGAAAAACAAACGTATTTCGGGAGAAAAAGAGCATATCCGGGGGAGGGACGTGTCCACCGAGGGAAAAGTAGTGTGTCCACTGGGGAAAAGGAGCATTATCCATCCACTGAGGGAAAAGTAGCATTATCCACTGAGGGAAAAGTAGCGTATCCACTGAGGGAAAAGGTAGTAGTATTCACTGAGGAAAAAGGAGCATATCCACTAAGGGAAAAGTAGCGTAACTAGGGTAAAAGTAATGTATCCAGCAGAAAGATGTACCCAGTGGGGAAAAAATTAACGTGTCCAGGTGAAAAACAAGCGTATCCAGTGAGGAAAAAGTAGAATGTCCACAGGGCATGTCTGGTGAGGAGAGCCCGGCCCAGGCTGTGAGCAGGAGGTAGCACGTGGAGGGAAAAATTAACATATCCAGGAGGAAAAAAATAATATATCCGGAGGAAAACGAGCATACCTGGAGGGAGAAAAAAATGAGACCAGAGGCAACCACAGCCCCGCCATGACAGGGGCCCCGAGGGTGTTGGGGAGGGTGACGCCTGGCATGGCGGCCAGCGCCGGGGCGCGGGCTGTGCCCGGGCGGGCTGTGGGCGCCGGGGGGACGAGCACCCCGCCAGTCAGCCCCGGGGCAGGGAGAGGGGAGGGCGCCGCGGGGGCCGGGGTCGGGTGGAGGAATGGGGCATGGCTGAACCAGCTCCTCAAGGCAGCCCCAGCCTGGCCCTCCTTGTCTGAGAGGAAAACGGGCGCCAGGCCCAGTCCACGTCCGCGTCAGTGGCAGATAAAGCTAACTCCAATAAACTAGAGGTTTTCTGTTGTAAAAACAAAGGCAGATCAAAAGCAGGGCCAGAAAGCGAAACTTAAGTCAGTTTAGTTTTGACAGAAAACCGAAAATGGAAAGCAGCGGTTTCGCGTGCTAAGTGTGGCTCCTGCTATTTTCCTGCAGCATGACCCCGGCATCCAAATATGATCGTTTTCCCTTCTGAATGCAGCTCAGCTCCACAAATAGGAGTTCTCAGGCATGTATATTTTGTGCATATAAATCCAACAACGATTTGCATAAATAGATGCATACTATCTGATGTACGTGCAAAATCAGACATTGCAGCTGAAAAATCTGGCCATTAAGCTATTCTGTTAGATTCACACATTTCCGAAGGAATGAGACACATAAATCCACTGACTGCATCTTTGGCTATTGAGTAGATTTAATAGCATTGTGTTAACACCTAGAGATGTTAGCAAAGAACTGAGACCTCATTGTATTAAGCTCTGTAGACACGAATAATGAAAAGATTGTTCCTACCCCGCCAATTTACAGTCTTAGTGGATTATGGGGTTTATTTTGTTCTTAAACAAGTATTTCTGAGTTCATTATATAACATCAAATAAATCCCATCATTGTATTGAATTTAGTGTATACCCTTTTTTAAGAAGCGCTTTCACAAAGGCAGAAATAGTCAAGCGACACCATCGTAACAAAAATAAATCCTTATATGTATGTATCAAATCTAAATTCGTTCCTTTTATTTTTATCCTAAATTTCAAAGTTTGGAGTAGATTGTTCCAGGTTGAAGGGCAGCTGCGGTTGTTGCTATTTAAATAAAACTACAAGTACTCTGGAGACTTCCGGGGATATTTTGGATTTGTGCAGCTCCAGTGTGGCTATTTCCTTGTGAATACCCATGGCCGGTTATTTTGACTCTTGCTGGACTACAGCTGTTGCTATGCATGTGCTCGCTCTGCTTGATAACTTTGTTAATATGACAAGTTCTACAAGTATTGTCAAAATAAGTCTGACACCACAACAGATTGTGAAGAAAAGGCAGAGCAGTAGTGAAAAAAAATAGAATTCTTCAACATGTTTACAGTTGATTTCTAATCTGATGGCAAATTGATTTTTTTCCCAAACTGGTTTGCCATCCCTCTTTTCCAAGCGATGGTAATGGACTTTGTATGTGGGGAACAAGTCTGCAAAGGGAGTGAGTGTGCTTTCCACTTACGTTTCGAATAGCCCTGGCCTATGTGGGACACCGGGAACCTTCCCAAACTGGGGTGTTTCCAGAAGGATCGGAGGAGAATACAAATCCAGTGTGCAAACAATGGAAATCACTGATTTACATATGTGTTTGTTCTCACTCTGCCATTTTCCTTCAACTCTTGAGACTCCGACGGATTGTGGAAGGAATTAAAGTTTTGCTAACTAACTGATTAGCTACTATTTCAACTACCTCCTTGTTTAGCAGCACTTAACATGAAGTGCTTGTAAAATAGTTTCCTTCAGATCTTTAAGGAAAATTAAAATATGCCTTTTACGTTTTTGTACCTATTGAATTTTTCACAAACTATTGCATTTAAGCATACAGGTCTGAGCTGGGCCTGAACATATGTTATTTGGGAGGGTTAGCTTCAGACTCTCGCCTTGCTTTGAGTCTGCTGGGAGACTGGTTATGAATTGATATTCTTGCATAAAAAGGAAATAGGAAGCTCTACCGCCTAACATATGAACGCTACAAGATGTGGATTGGGCTGGATGAAGACATTTAAGAGCGTACACATGCACAGTAAATCAACTTGCTAAACACCTCAAGAGCAAAACTGATGATCCTAAGAGCCAACTTGCTATACTGCACAACGCTCAAGAGAATAAAAGGCTCCTAGATGAGACATCTACAGAACTGACTGTGCCAGGATAATGAGGAGCGTGGAGTACACAAGGGATTTCTCTCTCCTTGATGCACACGTGTAATTCCTATTGACAGCAGTGGGAGTTACACGCACATACCAAGGGGACAATAGAACCCTTAGTGGTGGAGATGAGTATCAGATGTGAGCTGTGCTACCACGGATAGAAAATCAGAGAGAGGGAGGTGTGATCACTGAAGGACAGTACAACATACAATAAAATTGTCAAGCAGCCATCAAATATGTGAAAGCATGGGAATAACAAATTAAATGGACAGGAGGTGAGAAAACAGTGTCTCAAGAGACTTTCGCCTTCCTAGCTTAGGGCTGATATCTGAATTCCTTATTTGGGAAATATTCCCACTGGCTTAACCCGTTTAATTCTCTGATAAGTGAATGTTCCGCTGAACTCAAGTAAACAGTTATGGCCTAGCTGCTAAGGATAAAAAGTAGTTTTATTAAAAAATCTGACAAACAAGGAGAAATGAAATTAATATAGTGTGCAGACCACACCTTAGGTTTCTTCTGTATGCTCCGATGATTTTTGCTGCTTCTAGGAGACAGCTAGCTGACTGGTGATTTAGAAAGTCATTATTACTAATTTTGGTTCTTGTCAAAAGTGGTGACAAAGGTAGGCATTGATACAGAACTGGAGAAACAATGATGATTCCGGATTGATAGATAATGGCAAATTACAAGTTTATGTCAGCAGTTCAAAACTGAAGCAAATGTGAACTGCCTTCGGATTTACTTCACATTTGGGATCGTTTTAGAGGATGTGTAGGGAAGATGGGACAAGATGGAACTGAACAGTAAAGTGAAAGGTTAATCAAAGCTGTGGAGAAACTAATGATCAGGAAAAGATACAAGCGCCTACCAGATCTAGACAGAAACCAACATAGGAAACAAAGATGCTCCCGAGTAAGAAGAATACAACCACAGAAGGAAAATAACTAACAGTAAAAGACACACTTTGGAACATTTCTGTGATTTTTTAAAGCAACAGCAAATCACTGGAACTACACAAATGGTTGGGCACAGCTCAAAATTCTGGATTACTTATGATCTGGCTCCAGTACAAAATCTAAAGACAAAATGATGAGTCGCAGAGGGGAAAGTGACTTGAAGAAAGAATCCACAGGAAAAAGCAGCACCGAACAGGAACGGAACGCACATTAATCTCAGCTGGTTCTGTACCACCCTGCATGTGCTACCTGTGTGCGGGGATGGTGAGAAAGATACAACTATCTTCCTGGTTAAACAGATCGTCTGAAGTCACATTTTCAGTCCTGCCAGACATGCTGCAATGCCAGGGAATTTGAACTTTCTCTCTTTTACACTATCTACTCATCAGTACGTTGTGGCTCCTATCGATTCTCCTTCTGAGTTGGTAATGTTGGCAATGAGGAAAATACAACTTCAGAGGCCCTATACAAAACCTTCCTGCTCAGTTAATTACACTGACCAAGGGAGGCCAACTTTAGTGTAGTCTGACCTCCAATTATGAGACACGCTGTGGTCTCCTCACTGAACTGTGCCAGCATTAATGGCAGCGTGCCAGCAATGGCTATATTAAAATCAATTTAAAAATCCCAATTCTATGTCTCTTTCACCTTATGCGAGGTAACACACCTTATAATAATGTAACTCTTATTAAAATATTGTAAAACAAAATTGACCTATGCAAAACAGTAAAATTTCTACTTTTTTTTTTAAATTCATTTATTGTATTCTTGCAAAAACAAAGAAAAAAAGCAAAAGTAGATGGAGAGGTTTAATAGGTCAGTGGACTGCAGTTTAAAGCAGTGGTATTGAAAAAAATAAAGCATAATTAGGTTTCTTCTCAGAAGATACAGTGAGTGCCTGTTTACGTCAATATGTCCCTTGTAAGAGCTTCAGAAAAGTCACCTCTGGTTCGCGGGCAAACCCGTGTGCCTCAGACTCTGAGGGTCACTGAGGAGGATACACTGCAAGAGATCCCCAGCACAGCAGGAGTCAGCTCTCCAGGCTGCTCCGTGGGGCAGCGCCTCCTGTTCACAGAAACAATGAAACCCCACCAGATTTGGTAAAAAAAAATATTAAAATAAATAAAAAATTAATAGCCATTGTGCCATTTTACAAGTGGGAGGAAGGCCACTGATTCCCGGGTTCCCAAAAGCCTCCCCAGGGTTACTGATTTTAAAGCACTCTTCATACAAGCATGTGTTTAAGCATGATTGTGCCGTCACCTCAGAAACAAGGAGTTACCTAAAGCAGTCATCATTGGCAGCCGGTTTCACACTGTAAGAGCAGTCTGAGAAGAACCTTATCAAAGTAAGATAAACCAAGTGATTCCCTCCCCCCCTCCATGCACCCCCTCAGCAGCTGAGGAGATGCTCTTTCCAGTAAGTCCCTGTTGTCTCCCCCACCACTGGGTCTGCTCACACATTCGGCGAGGTAGCAGGGGAAGGATCTAACGGTTCTGTAATTTTTACTCATCACACACCAGAAGACTCCAAATAAACAGCAACACAATTAAACTTTATGTCCCTAGGGTTTTTCAGGCTTGCAGCTTTTGTCACTTTTATTGTTTATAGCAGCAATTCTCCTCATCACTTCACCATCGCCTTTCTTTCTCCTCCCCTTTTGGTGGACATGGCTCTATCTACATTGAAATGTTCACATTAATATAACTTATTCCAGTCCAGACCTCAAAATAAGCTACGCTGGTACAAGCAGCAGTATTAATAAATAAACACTCTCTATCTAGCAAAAACATGAAGTCCAGATCAGGCTTTCTTATGTTATTGACAATACATGCTTTTCTTCTTTATCAGAAAAAAAAAAGTGTATGTTTTCTTCTGCACAGGTTGGTAAAGCATAAATAGAAGTTATATTCTGAGCTCGCTCTGCCCGTTGCGGCACACAGCTTGTTTGTATGCCTCCCCAATATTTTTTCCTCCTGAATATATCCAGCAGTTTCAGCACCACAGCAGATACTCTAACCTCTGTGTGTCTGCGTGCTAAACGCTGAGGCAGAACTCCTCAGAGAAAGCCCCAGCTACCTTTTTAATACAAAGTCCTTTTCTGGAGCTGTTAGCATTTTTGGTCAAAAACCACCTGGAAGACAAAGCCCTGTACAGGAGACAGCTTTGGCAGCCTATGGATTTGAACAGTAGAACTGAAAAGAAAACTTGGAGAGCGGGGAGAGGGAGGATGAGATGTGCTCTTGTAAGAGATTACTTTATGACAAAATACCACACACACACACAAAGATATTCAGTATATTTCCAATTAAAAAAGGTAGTGAGAAATGTACAGTGTTTGTCTCCATACAGCTTCAGTCAAGTTAAAAGACGTATATGAAATTTATTTGAATATCTGAATCACCGATTTAGCTATAAATGAGAGTGATAATATGATGTGGAGGAGCTCTACGACTAATGCTTAACTAACTACATGCTTAAGTGAAATAAAGCCTAGAGATAAAAGCAAGGGAACTATTTAGGAACATTATACGCATAAGTCAGCTGAATAAGATGGACTGATTGTAGGCCAAGAATAATCAAAACAAAGTCCTCCACACACGCATAAACAGAGAGGAAGAGAAAAAGTAGAGTCACACAGGTTAAATATTTGGTAATACCACCTGACTTGACTGTTCAACTGATAGATGCTGGTTTTTGGTGTTGTCAGGGTTCTTGCATGATCCCAAAGAGTTCTGTATACAGAGTAACTGCAGCCTTTTGCCAGTGTCTAGAAATATCTGAACTCCAAAGATTAGTTTTTCATGTTCATGCATTAATGTAATGAGATTATCTGCGGTTATCCTGTTAACGCTGGCCAATAGATCCTGCGGTCTCACAGCTCCCAGTCTGTTCCCAGCTGCACACAGGCTCCCCAGTCAGACTGAGCCTAGGACACATGGGGAGGCTCTGAAAATATCGGTACATCCAAGACTGGGTAACCCCCAGGTAAAAAGTAACTCTGACGGCCAGTGGATAACTGTGTGTTTTCGATCTCTTTGACAGAGAAACACTATGGGAGACATTCCTGTACCATCTTCCGTTACAAGCTACAGGCAGACTGCTGGTTTAATAAAGCTCATTGTAAGTGACGTTACTTCAGTGATTCCGATGGTGCTAATAGGAAATGGCAAAATCGTGTAACAGGTTTTATTGTAGCCTGAGAAGAAGCACAGAATTTAGATGGGACATTTCTACTATAAGATTTTAACAATAAATACAAATTATATCTGGTGCAAGTTACGGGCTGAATTGGGTAACCTGTACTTTACCTATGCAGATATTTCAACAGAATGGTCATTTACACAGCTGATCCTGAGGTATGTTATGAGAGATAAATCTAATAACCTTTCTGTGAAAACCTCAGCAGGATGCGGACACTGCAATAATCCATATGCAAGCTACCACATTGTATTGTATGCTGTCAGACGACTCAATTATTTTCTTCCAGATCTAACATAAGCCTCTGTTTAGTAAACATGATGAGAGTCAAACTTTTACATATATATATATAAAGTGCTTAATTTGCATGCAAAATTGCCATAAGTATGTATGCAAATAGGAAAAGTCATGCACAGATGACTAATTAAGTGCATTTATGTGAGAAATTACCCAATGCACGCATGGAATCTCAGTAATTGTACACACAACTCAGATGTGCGATTGCATATGCATTTTGGACACATAACTGATTGAAAAAATTGTTCCTCGGGACTGTGTTGGAATAACTGATGCGGAGCCCCCCATCAGAAATACGGCGGCTGATGGGGCTTTTGAAAGAAATGGCAAAAGCTTGTCAGGAGCTTTACAGTAAGACTGGAATTTACCCTCTCTACCCTTACTGTTTTCCTATTCACTTATAATCATCGTGTGTGAATCTATGGCTTGAAAAGAGCCATTTCTGTAAGTACTGTAAGGAAACACTCAGCAAAATAAAATTAGTGCGATGGCACAAGAGACGGTGTCATTAAAATTAAACCTGCAGTTTGTATCCTGCTATTGCCTGTCCAGTATGTGTTCTGGAAATAAATGGCAAATTTTACTTCATGTGTCTCGACCAAGCACCCTTTTTTGCTCATCCGAGCAGGGTTTGTAGTATGACAGCACTATCTCTCTTTGGAAGGTTCAGCAAGGTTTGGTGAGAAAAGGGATATCTGTCTGTTTTAATTTTCCAGGCGTTGTTATTGTAAGTTCCTTTATCCCTCACCACTGATTAGTTCTCTTTATATCCCCAAAGTTAAAAAGTTCATGCTAACAGTGTTAAGATTTGATAGAGCAAACAAATTCTTTCAATATGATACGATAAACATCCCTGACATCAACGTCCTGCAAAGAAAAATACCTGTGCAAATTGTTTTGATATGCTCTGGCTACCGAAAGCAGGGATACATCCCCAGCCTGCTTTCTGCTGTTTCCCTATTTTCTTTTCTGTTCACTGCGCTGATAACCCAGTACAATAGCAGTTAGGGTCGCACCTTTTTATTTACGCATAAGATATAACTTGAGGTCAAACGTTTCAGGCAGCCACTTAACACAGGCAAAAGATCCCCGTCCACCTCCGTGGGCTCGGTCGAATGAGGAACAGGCACAGGGGGGCGGGAGACGAGAGAGCGGGATGGGATGGACGCGCTGGGATCATTTCGCTCAGAGCCAAAGTGCTGGAGAGACAAACTCCCAGCAGCCCTGTGAGGCTCTGGAGGTGACAAGTCAGGGAGAAGGGGAAAAGGACGGTTTGGTTTGGTTTGGTTTCACTCGGAACAAAGTTGCTTGGATTAGATTTCAGAAGGCAGTATTTGAAGTAGACTTCTGCCACTAAGTGGTGCTGTGTACAGTACAGCATCTTTATGAGACTACAGTTTACACGGAGGAATAAACCAGAACACTGTCAAGCTGATTAGACTGATGTAGACACTTAACAAGTGTCCATTACGCTGATTTAATCCTTCTGAGGCACTGGATAAATCAGGAGGAAGAACGGGCCAATCCAAATGATTAAAGAAATCCAAAGATTGAGCCCTGGCATACAGTATCTGAGGTGGAGGATTACAGAAAACAGTTCTAATTTTTTAAAAGCTTTGTCTGGCTTATTTTTGTTCCTTCTTAATTATTAGTACTGTTTTCTCCAAGTCTACGGGTGTTAGAGCCCGAAATATTTACCAAATAAAACTGAAGAAAAAAAACCCAGCTTTAATTACTACTTGCAATTATTCCAGAACTAGTAATCTTCTTTTAAAAAGAGATGCCCTATTTTATATCAACTGACAAAAGAAGTAGAACATGCTCTTTCTGGAGTATATATCTACATGTAGATTTACTCCCTCCCACCCTCCAAAAAAGGTGCAATTTAAAAATAGGATGTGGATTTGGAAGGAGAATGCAAGCTGGCAGTTGTGCTGTCCTCAGCCGCAGGAGCAGTGTGCATCCAGCAGGCAGAGGGGCTCTTGTGACATTTTGACACCATGGGAGCGCTGCCCCGCGCAGCCACTCACGCGTCTTGTATCTCAGGCTGGTGCGGCGATGCACCCTGGGGAGGGATCAGCGGACAAAACTGCGCCGTCCCAGGGATGGAGAGCTCAGGAATCACAAAGCTTTCCTCCAGTTTTATCGAAGGAGGAGGTTATTTACCCGCAGGCTGTGAAGCAGCTTATGCCTTTTCTCCTCTCTGCCACTGGTCTGTCCTAGAAAACGAAGGATGGGGAGAAGGGATGGAGCCAGGAGCACCGATGTTCCAGGACCCCACCTGGTCTGTTGGTGCATTTCTCAGCTCAGGATGGGGAACATTTAGTGCTTTGTATTTTGACGCCCACGAAGACAGCGTGTCTGCAGCCGGGCCCAAACACAACCTGGGATCAGATCAAAGGACCCCAAAACATTGCCTGGTGCTGAAACCCACGGAGTATCTGCCTATGAGCTGCTCCGCTGAGCAAGATGCCTTTAAAAAAAGAGGCGGGACTTCTGGGGAGAGAATTAGTGCCTTTTGTGGACTGTGTTTGTGTGCAGGGTGCTGGTTTATTCACAATATTCCCAGAGGAAGCGATTTAAAACAAGAGTCAAAGCTGAACGGGTATCAAAGCTGTACAGGAACTGATTACTACTATAAATTTTGCTGAAACAAGATGCTGCTTTGCTGATTCTTTGGTCCTTTTCTGGTAAAAATATTCAGAAGATGCCAGTGTTAACTCACAAAATTGACTTCTCTCTATTTTTCATTTTTGTTCCATGAGATTATTTTTAGCTGCTGTGCATTAGCTCTGCTTCGGAAAAATATTCGTAGGTAGAGGTTGCAGGTTCTTCTTGAAAATAACGAATGATTTATTGACAGAAACGCAATGACACAAATATATCCATAAAATTAATGTTCCCCACCACCACTGTTTTTGAATGAAGTTAGAGACAGATGCTAGAGACAGATGTGAATTTCTCAGGAGAGATAGAAATATCACAGGTAAATCAGTTTTATACCAGAAAATCTGATAAAAATGAGTAAAACAGCTGAAAAATAAGTAAACTTTTAACAGAGGAAGGAATTATCTTCATTTTTAGAGGAAATGGCAACACCCAAAGTAACTGTCTATGAGTTATTTATATTATAGCGTAATTTCTGACCCCCAAACAACAGCTAGATGCAGACACATAATAAGAAACAGTAGCTGTCCAAAATGTCCTCTGGAGAGAGCGGCAGAAATGCAAAGTTAGTGTGTCACAACCAGGGTCAGCCGCAGATCCAGAAACAGTATCATTCCACTGGCATTTACTTCTTTTCCATGCACCACCAAACCCATTAGCAAATTAGGAATTTGCATAAAGCAACAATCTAACAGGTAAATGTTAGATGATCCCAGAAATTATTCTCCATTCATACCAAGCTTTTGACATATTACAGTAATAACCTATCCCAAACGAGGAAAAACATGAAAACTCAGAAAAAAATCCTGAATCAAGTATCTGAATTAGTCAAAACATTATTTCAAAATTTTTGAAATGTTTCATTTACATTTTTTAGACATGCATTTACATATTTAAAAATAAATTTATAGTGGTCCAGAATTTCTCTGGGAAGTTTTTGATTTTATCAGTGGCTTCACCGTCACACAGAGCAGACCCTCCGCACCTCTGCAGTCATCCTCAGGTTTCCCAAGATTTAACCACTGTATTTCACTGTTAACATCTTTCTTGTGATGCAGATCTTTACAACGTTTTCCAAGGGGTAGAATTAATTTCCCAAGGCCAGCGCTGCATTGTGGCATTGGTCCGTCTTGCTTTTTCCTACTGTTCATGTGCTTTTTCCTTATCAGGCATTTTGATTGGAATGAGTGCAATAGTAAGCAAACTTCCTGAGCTGATGAAGTCTTACTGTTACATCTCTAAGCAGATACTACAAAATCAGGAGCAGTGACCTCAGTTCTTCAGCTGAGTTTCAAATTGTTACTGACTTGCTGATATTAATTTTGTTTATATTCTGTTGCCTGTGAATTTGCTGTCGGATCTTGCTACATAGAATTAACGCTGGTTTCTGACATCACCGCCTCTGAATATGTGAAGTTCAAGGAGTGACAACGTTCAATTTATGGCTTCTGGAGCGTTGTCCTGGCTGTGCACAGCCTGGGGCAGGCACTGCTCCCACTGCCCCAGAGGAAAGGTTTCCAAACCAGCAGTCCCACCTACCCAGCTGCCTTGTACTGGGAAAGTAATCTAAAATTCTTTCCCACGTGGCTGATCCACCTTGTTCCTGGCTGGACCTGCAGGGACGTTCAGGTTATGTTACGAATCTCTTCGTGTAGGAGACAGGAGTCGCACACTCCTGCATTAGACTCTGGACACTTTCAGGAATGTTTTGTCTTTGGTAACCACTAGAAAAAAACAAATACAACCCTTTATATTTAAAGAACAATCAAGGGAAAATTCTGGAAACATGGCTTTGTATTACTTAGAGACTAAGATATTACATCTCAGTGTTTGCCTCATTCACTAAAAACTTGTTTAAATGTTAGACATAATGCCTACAGTGGTAGAAATGGATAAGGAACTCGAAAGCTCCAGTTTAAATTTGCAAGAAGCTTTTTGCTATGAAAAATAGGGTTAATAGATTTGGAATATAAATGAAGCACTGGGTAGGTTTTCCTACTGTAGAATGTGTTCAGCTTATATGTATATTAATCTACAAACTACAGACCAAATATTGATTAAAATTTGAAATAAAATATAAAATGTCATTTGTGCCAAGTATCATAAACAACCCAATATCCTTTCATCTCGCAGTTTATGAAGAATGGAGACAATAGCATTCCCTCACAGAAACTATAAAGAAGTTAAAAAGTAGAATCGATATCGTAAGAGGAGCTTCTAGATGCACATATTTAGCTGAATTCCTAGCAATATAAAAGGGAAATGTTGCTGTTGGGCTCACTGCCTAGGGCTTTAAATTGCTGTATACTATCATGCAGTACGGACTATATTATTTATCTAATTTAGACATTTATATGGTCATCAGACAAGCGGGGACCTGGAGAGAAATCCCTAATTAAGACTTTGGAGTTTGGTAAGAGGCTGTTGCTGCGTGGTGATAAAATATTATTTTTGTCTTATCTTATGAATGTGTCAGGGCAGATTATGTTAAATGCTACCTACATGCATAATCAGATGACATATCTCTGGCAAGGCCCCCAGATAACAGTCTGCGAATGCACATTTATTATTTTCCAGTTCAGAGTGTTGAAAGGAGAACAAAACTTGCAGATACAGAACTACAGCAAACCCAGCTCAGCTGTGCCTGCTGCGTCACCACCGGCGTTCTGCTTGGGACCTGGGGACAGGCTACTTGGTCTGCGCCGGCAGCGGCAGCAGCTGGACGTCTGCTCCGGTTCGCAGCACCTGGACCCAGGCTGTTGGCTCTGCATTGCTGAACTCTCCAGGCGTTCCCTTTCTGCTCCCTGATGTGCTTTTTATGCAATGGACCCTTGGTGGGTGGATTAGAGCCATCAGAAATTCAATTACAGCAAAGGAATCCCTACCTGATTGCTCCGGTTAACCTTCATCGCCTTTACAAAGCGAGGAGAACAGGGCAGGGAACCAGCCACTCCACTTTCAAAGCTCCACATTTCATTTCATTCACGTTACAGTCCACCTTATTTGGCATAGTGAGTTTGTTGTGAATGCTGAATATGTAGTGCAAAACCACCAGCTCTGAAGGTCTTTTTTTTCCTGGTAAGCTTTCTGGGAAAAGTCAGAGCTGCTCTATGTTGCGCACGCAGCCTTCCCATCCTTCTTCTCACCTGCAGGATTGGCTTGAACAATAATGTTCACTGAAGGATCTCCTTCCTCATTAGGTGCTCTGCCTTCTCAAGGAGGATGGCCAGCTCTACCACAAAACAAAAGAAAGTTCAGGGAGCAAAACGTCCATGACGGTTGTTTCTTATTTTATGCTCTTGGCATGATCCAGCACTGTTGCTATCAATGGTGAAACTCCTGCTCTATCTTCCAGTATTGGAGCTTAGCTGTTACTGGAAAAGGAAACATTTACAATGTTTTGTAGCTATTATTTATACATAAATACATATATGTAAAAAGATATGTAATACATATATACCTTTATACACACACACTGAATTTAACACTGTAATTATCATTTGGGATTATTCAAAGCCTACATTGTAAAACTTCCATGACCTTCTACCTGGATAATATCTTTTTTCATTTTCCGTTATTTACAAGTATGCATAATACAAACTGACAAGTGCTATAGCTGAGGAAAGGAGGCGAGAAACAAGGACCAAAGGTCCTTGCTAAGTAGCAGGATGAAAGATGGCTTAGTGTAATTTTGCAGAAGCGATTCAGTTTCACAGATTTCCACACAAGAAATGTGGATATTAATGGGGGTTTGCAAACAGCAAACTCAGTAACAGCTCTGTTCAGTTAGAAGTATGTGAAGTATTAATGTGTTGTACCCCAGTTTACGTTTAAGGGGCTGTAGAGACTGATGTCTCAATCCCAGGAAAAAAGCCCATTGAGTTACTGCTGTGCTGAACCCCCATGTTTGTAGCTGTCATCCAGTACCAAGCAGCACCTCACTAACATGCAAAATGTTTCTACGTGTTTCCCAAAACACTGATTAGCTTCAAGCAAGAGATTTTGGAGACTTGAGTTTAACCCTCTGTCCCAGAAGCCCAGAGACACCTCAGCTCTGTCCTCTCAGCTCAGGAGTCTCCTTCTCCACGTGCAGAGGGGTGCGAGGTGGCCTCGGGATAAAGCCAGCGGATTCTGGACTGGATGCTGCCAGAACGGGACCAAGGTGGGCTGGAGCTCCCGGTGTGCACCAGGTACACGGCTCTGTATCCCGAGAGCTTGGGAAAAAGGGAAGATTAATTGGAAGCATAACAGAAGAATAACTGTTCAAAAAATACAGAAACCTGGTTGAGGTGTAAGTTACTTGCTTTCACAGTGTGATGGCCCAAGCATGAAGAAGACCCAGCCACAACAACCGATGTGTATCTAATTTCCAGGTTTGAAGGAAAAGAAAACAAACAACCACTTGTGAAAACTTTGTAACCCCCCTGAAGCTTGTTCAGCCTGATCGCTACGTGTCTGCAGAAACAGGCGATGGAACGAACATGACCCAACAAAGCCAACGTGGGTTTGATTAATGGAGTGCCCCAAAGTAAAACAGTCATGCTGAAAATCTGAAGAGAAATGCAAACTTTTAATAACATTTTCAAATTATTTAATCATACAATCAGGCCTGACCTTGTTCGATATGAAACTTCATTACAGCCTGGAATGTTAATACAGAGTTCCAAATGCACCATAAATTACTGGTTTCTTCAATGATGCATGGGCCTGTCCTGCTGTGACCAACTGCAATTTTAATATTTTCTTAAGAAATGAAGAAATGAAGAATTAGCAAATAATGGCATGATCCTGAAATTACTGTTCTAGGGATCACAGTTTATTAATTGGCTAAAAAGGGTAAAGACATTACTCACTTCCCAGAGATAAATGATGCAGCCAGTACTTTTTTTTTTTTCCTGTGGAAACAAACCTTACATGCTTATTTTTGAATAGATCCATTAATAACCAATTCAACTGACCTACCTTTCTGGAACATGACAGGTCTGACAGTCAATGAAGGAATTACTACGTGTAACGGGCAATTTTACCATCAGAAGCATTATTTTGTATACAACTAGTACCTTGTAACAACTTAAAAATTATATTCACTCTTTGGAAAGGGTAAAATAAAAACACTCTCAGTATTGACTGACAGAGATCCTTATTTGGAGCTTACTATTTAATAACAAAAGAAGAAAAGTGAGCGGACTACTTAAATGGCTAAAGAAAACAGAGAAACCAAGAGGCCGCTGTACTTTTACTGTACCAATACATTTTGTAAGCGGTCTGCAGTAGCCACACATCTTTTGGAATTAAGAGCAGGCTACTGCTAGAAGTTTGGTGGTCTTCAGGAATCGTCCGCTCCAATCATCCAGTTCAGTAGCCCAGATTAACGGTTCCATTGATTTCAGTATGATTGGACTGAAATATAACTTTCTTTGCTCAGTCTCCTATCAAAGCATCGTAAACAAGCGCGCGGCAGTTCTGCTGTGGATGAGACACTGGCCAAGGGCACGTCGCACTTTGTGTGTTAACATGCCTGTCGTTACCGCGGTCTGAAGGTCCAGACTGCGCCTTGTATGCCCAAGATGAACGGTTTGCTTTCAGCGCTGCATAGTAACAGGACAGTCCTGGAAATAAAGCTAATAAAACACTCTGCAGCAATTAAAAAAAAATATTGCATTTTGTCATATAATTTTCATCTAATGAAAAGCATGAAAATGTGGAGAATCAAGCAGCTTGAATACTCAGTTAATAAACATTTCAAGGTAAGTTCAGTTATCATTATGACCAGCACAATGAACCTTTCTCGCTCTCCCTTTTTTCTAGATCTGTTTGTAACCTCTTCCGCAGTCTTTTGAGCCTGTACCAGATTCATTCTAGAAGCACTTAATGTAAATAAAACACATAGGAGACAGTTCAGCTTTCCTCTAGGATAGCCATCCAAAGCTTTGCTTGCCAAGAGGCAACAACACGCAGCAATATTGTGCAAAAGTCTATAATTTGCTCTATAATAACCTCCGGTTTCTTAATTTTTTAATTTCTTCCGGCCATGAGACATGTCAGGAGTTTTCATGGACAACCCATTGCCCAGAACTAATTGCATGAAAATCACAGTAAGGGAAGAGTTTCATTGTTTTCAACCGTAATATTAAACAACTATTTAGCAAAGCGAAAGAATAATGCACAATAATCATTAATTGAAGAAAACATTCAGAACACATGAAACATGACGAAACAAACTATTAGGTCCAATCGTGCCACTTCTGTGAACATTGTAATGGTGGCTTTAATGAACTCCCATTTGAAAGCTCCATTTTCTGTTGCGCGCTGGTTCCAAACCCAGAGACACACCAGTCCCAGGCACTGACTGTCAGCAAAGTGCCAGACTGGGGGTGACCGGCAGCCCTTCCCCCTGCAATCCAGGTTTGCCTTCCAGACCCTCTGCCCCGCTTCGCTTCCCAGCAAACTTCACGTAACTGCAGAAATCTGCACGGGCACAACGCACAAGTGCAGACACTGGCCATCCGGGAGTCTATCAGACGGGCACACATGGGAGATTTTAAGAACAAAAATGCCAGATACCTTCCGTAGCAACAACCCTATCGAACAGAATTGCCACAAAAATCAAAGTGTTGAATTTGCAACTGCTAACCCATGACATAGTCTGTTTGTGAAGACTAATGGTTGAAAATGTGACTATGACCTTGCATTTAACTTAGTGCAAAAATATAACTGGAAGAACTAATGTAACCAAAACTGTAGCTGGACAGTGCACTATGTTATTATGGAGCTGAGAATTAAAGCTACAGAGAGAAAAAAAATGTGTTTTGGTGAGAAAGTCATCTCTAGAGTTACAATTAAGATGAAATTTATTGCCTCTGCTTAACATCTGTTTTATATTTATTCCTTCTGATAAAAAATTATATCCTGGATCCAAAGCTTCGGCTTCCAAAGTTGCAGAATAAATGTTAATTAAGTATTTGATATAAAGTCTTTAAAAAACCTCCTAAAATTATTCAGTTTACTTAAAATAGGACCGAGCAAAATACAAAGGCTGGTATCAGATTCCATAATGAAGTCTTCCAGTTCCCTTGAACTCTTTGCATTTAATGTGAAATATAAAGGACTAACTTTTATATTTGTTTCCCTCTGGTATAAACAGAGTGCGTAATGAGCTGCTGTGTGATAGAACTGAATGTCACTCAGAAGGCAACACATTCCCAGCTCACTGGTGGCTCTGCCCCTCTTAATCTTCACCTTGTATCTGAGATGTTCTTCCCCTTTTTCATGGATGCTCATTATGTATCTGTTATTCATTCACTTTGCTGGGTTCGAATAAGTACGGACTTCTCGATATGACATAATCTACCGAAAGCTACCAGAGAAGTGAATGTTATTTGCTGAAATGCCTCATGCTCCTGAACAGCTTGTCAGTCTGCCGGCTCCTCAGAGGTCTGTTTCCCCATTAGTGCACATTTCCCCAGTTGAAGATTTAAGGATTTTTTCCCACTGTCACAATAAAAAAGAGGAAAAGGAAGCAGGTGGTGTCATTTCTAAAGTCCAAGTGTTTTTAATGATCATTCTGTATTTCTTCAAGTGCAGAAATTTCAATTCCGATTAAAATGAAAAAATGACAAGCCATTTACAGACAGGCCTCCGTTCTCCAGACGTTCCGCTCTGAATACACAATATGTTTTCCTATATAATGCATGCACCATATTTCAATATTAATTATATGCAGGTCTCTTTTGGGTCACATGCTAATTATATCTATTTAGAATTTATCATGCTACTTCCAATAATGTGCTGTCATTGTGTCCTGTTGTTTTTCCTTGCCTGAGGCAGAAGGAAGCTACAATAAACCTGAAAATACTGGCAAGAAACGTTCATTTTAAGACATATGGGGAAAAGCTGCACTAAGGGCCCTGTCCAATGCTCGTTGAAATCAACAGGAATCATTATATTAACCGCAAGGGAAAATAGTTTGAACCTGTTAAATGTCCACAGTTCTGTAGGACGAGCTAGGTGCATCTCACAGTATAATGACATGGTTATGCTACAACCATCTGCAAATAATCAATAATCAGCGTTACGCCAGAGAGGATGCGCAAAGAGGAATTGGAGCTTTTCCGATTCTGGGCTGGTTCAACTGGTACTAAATAGCCACAAGATACAGAAGAATCAAACCCTCTGTTCCCAACCGTCTCCAACAGAACTGTTTCCTAGTTAATGTATGGCATACTGTGATCACTGGTCTGTGTATGAGGCAATAACAGTGGGCTTTTAATGGCTGACAACTGTGTGCTATTGGATTCAGATATGTCACGTTTTTTAAATTTTGCGGTATTACAAGTGCTAATGATATCAGCACGTTTGCCAAACTTGGAGACTGTGTTTACAGTTTCCTTTTACGATGACTGGGACAAGTCAGTCTGCATTTACCGACCCACAGTATCTTCTCTGTACAAGGAATACATAGTTTTCTGCACGAGTCACAACCAAAGTTAAATGGCACTCCCTTCGTGCCGCCAGCTGATGAACACAGAGCCAGACTGTCAGCAGAGAACCTCGCTGCATATGTGCAGTTATTAACGCTGAAGATTTGCATCTGCTTTCAAGAAATAGGTGCCTGCGGGACTAAACACAGGTAACGCACAGAACAAATGCGGGCATGGAAGATAAGCATCTTGGACAAAATTATGCCCCTCAAGTTTCGTAGCCTTCTAAAGTGTTAGCGCTGCATTACTAGTCAGCAACAACATGCATCAGAGAGTCAGGGACTCATCCCAGTATGCAGGAGACTGCCTCATCCCAATTTCCGTGCGTCCTTTTAACCCAGCTACCGCTACTGTCAGTCCTTTTGCCTCCTGCGCCCTTCTGGCTCCCGGACACGTCAGGCCCATTCTAGACACACCGCTCTCCCATCACTTTGGTGGTGCCTGTAAGTAGCCTGACTCCTAGAAATAAAACTCACAAGATACAAACGTGAAATGGCATTTACCTGTCTGTATCTCACTGTGATTTTTTTTTTTTTTAAATCTATAATGAGATGTTTTCAGAACAAGAAGAAAAAACGTTAACATTTAGCCCACTAACTGTACTTTTTTGCTGGTAGGTCTCAGCAGAGAGCAAACATATTCAGGTACAGAAAATGAATTAGCTGAAGCCAAATGTAATTTTACTTTGGTGGGCCAACAGTCAATAGAGCAAATGCACAGTCATTTCAGTAATTGCCACAGCTTCATGACAAATACTTACCAGAAACTCATTGCTGGGCAGTCTCTCTCAGCATCCCGTATCACAGAGGTGCTCAGGAGAGGAAGCAGTGTGTATCTTTAATATATGTTAGCTCAAATGCTTGGAGACACCTGCAAATTAAGCAAGCATGCATGCAATTATTTTTTTTTAATATCTAAGGTCACAAGTGAGATTGTCTCATCTCATCTGGTGTAAAAAACTTACAGTGAAAAAAGAAGTTTAAGTCGGAGACTTAATTTCGGTTTTAGTTTACCTTTAGTAACTTTAGTTACCTACATAAAAGGTAGCAGGGCCCAATTGGTAAAATCACATAGGAGAACCTGGAGATGCTACTGCCGAGGTCGAAAGGCACAAGCCCACCTTCTCCTATGGAGCTTATTGCTTCCATTCCTGCAAGCCGTCATCGCTGTAGGATCCCTATGCAATTAGCTCTGCCTCACGAAGCTGCGGTAGCAGCAGGAAATCCTGCTTTGAGAAGTGCTGAGCGAAAGAGGGTTCCCCTGCGGGGTCGCTCGGCTTCTTTCATTCCTTCTGGCCTCTTGCTTAGCCCAGGGGCCTTTGGTCAGCACAAAACGCTGGGGGAGCAGATGTAGCATTCCCACCTGTAAATGAAGGAAGGGATGTTGTTATTACAATAATGACCTAGAACCAGGCTGCCAAATACCTCCGTCCACAACTGGTCTTCCAAAGTTTAGATGGTCCGGGCTGTATCCTGTGGGAGCAGCTCAGGGTGCTCAAAGGCGCTGGATATGGATTTCCATCGTCTGACGAGGTGAGGAAGAACTCGGATGTAGAAGTGATGCAGGAGAGGTGAAATGCCAGCAAGATGCTTTACAATTCCAAAGATGCAAAGCTGCATCCCTAATATGAGACAGGTGTCTATTTTAATATGAAATGATCATGAGTTTTAACTGTGGGTCGCCATAGTGTTTTGGACCCTTTTGGAAGACCGAATACTGCCCTGCTTGGGGAGATTCATGCCATTTTTAGGGCCTTTCAAAGCTCATGTAAGACCTGATATTAGTCTATTTTTAAAATGCCTTTTAGGAAACAAAGGGTGGTGCAATCACCAATTGTGAGGAGGATTACAGAGGAAAAAAGTAAAAAGCACGTTTTTCAAATGTATATGACTTAGGAATCCACTTTCTCCTAATGTGCCACAAGAGGCTGTTTTACTCAGATACTTCTGGATTTTTTACCAATGCCCATTTGTCAGTTTTCAGTTATGCAGATCAGACACCTGGGAAACTGAGAACATCTTCATTTCCTTTTTTGTTCTGAAAGAAGAAATATTCTTTATATTGTCTGAGGAAACATCCAAAGTATGAGAGAGACTTTATATATCATTTTTCCTTCGAAGGAAAGCTATTCTTTTATATAAAGGCAAAAAAAAAAATCCCATTTGAAGAGTGTTCAATCAAAACAAACTTAGCCTTGAGTGTTGTTGGGAGAATAGAAATTTCTTCTGCCAGAAATCTTTCCTAAAGGTAATGCCTTATTTAAGCATCCTTTTTCAAACGTAACAGAAAGAAAAGAGTAAGGCCTTTACTTGTAGTATTATTAGCAAAGCTTGCAAGAAGAAAGAGAATAAAATATTATACGTATGTTTTTGCAGGGTAGGAATCGGAAAGAAGAAAATAATTCTGGTTGAAAAAAACGCAGCCCAGTCATAATTGTACATTAAAGAAACATTGTCGTGTACCTGTCCATACAGGAACAACATGACTGCAGCTGGTCAGACCCAAAGAAAGACACAGATTTGATTAATTTGAAATAAGAGCAAGAATGCCTACAAACATGCAAAGATACTTTCAAGCAGTGAGTGACTGATCGCAACCTTGGGAAATTGTTTTCAAACCTCCTACTGTGAACATCTAAGTTCGGAGTTACAGACAATTCCCAGCACCTGAAACAGGAGCATTGTTAGCTTGGTCCAAAGTGTCAACGTGTAAATGCAGCCAGTATGCTTGGGGTTTATACTTGTTCACAGCTGTCTCAATCTGGAGCAAAGATATTTTAGTTGGCAGAGACCAGACCCAAAATATTCATGGTAAAAGCCTCCTTTAGAGCAGTCTTGCAGATGGTATCTTCAATGAGCTAGATCCTCTTCTGCATCCAGGTTATGCTGCCCTCAGCAACTCAGCTGTGTTTAGTTTGAGCATCGTGATATCACCTGTTCCATCCTTTATACACCTGCCCGGTCTTCCTGCTCCTAATGCTGGTGGGTCTTCAACACTCCAGGCTGTGGGAAGGCAAGCTGCCAAGCTGGATAGACTGGCTCCATACTTGTAAGGGTTTGCTCCCCATTTGAGATAATCTCTAAGGCCCTGAGGACAGTTTATGCCTCTTCTGTCATGTTTGACCACAGAAGAGATAGAATATTTGTCCCATTAACTAATGACCATGTCCAGAATAAATTCTTAAGCTTCCTTTGCCCACAAACAGTGTAAGACTGAACGTGGTCGTTCAAGACAGTCGAGTGCTCATACTCCTAGCTTTCACATTTATTATTCTGAGTGCATACACAAAACGGATAACAAATGCACAAAGTGTCCAAGTAGACTTATGCCCGCAACTCTCCAGATCTGCAGATGTGGCTGCAATAACTGTGTATACAATTGAAACGCAGCTCTATTCTGCAAACTGTTTTTACTAGCTAGCTTTTGACATGGGTTTTCTAACCCTTTCTTAACCAAGATTCTTCATTTTACACTGTGAGCCCATGCTGCATTTGTTCTTGTTAATTAAACAGCATAACTAAAATGTATACTGCAAATATAATAATCTGACTGTTCTTTCCTGAAATGGTTGTTCTGTGTACCAAGGAATTTTAAATTAAAAAAAAAAAATCCAATCTAGTTGTGTTTGACCACGTGTAGCCACATTAACCTAAAAAACCCAACAAATAATGACTGATTAGCGCTTAGATTTCCAAAGTGTTTGTGATCTTCCATTTTTCTGCTCCCATGCTACTGAGTTTGAATGGCTTCCCTACAAGCCTGCGCATAGCAAAGTATGAGTAAACATTTTCAGAATACATCTCTCACCCTGAGGATCCACACTTGATTTTGATATAAAATGTTATTAACTTTAGCTCCTAGTACAAAAGGTCTTGATCAATAATTGTTTCTACCTGTCTATCTTATTTCTTTGTATCTTCTAAGACACTTTTGGGCCACTGCCAATACATTTTGGTTTGTAAGCACATAACAGTGTATCATACACCTCAAATCTGTGTGGGTTTATCTTATCTTTTCATTAGGTAGAAGATGGGTTTTTTATCTACATAGATTAGATTAGTTTAAGGTCACCCTGAGAAAAGAGAGAGAGGAGAGGAGAGGAGAGGAGAGGAGAGGCGCG
>VYZM01012201.1:2342-182265 GCA_013398915.1 Dromas ardeola | reverse complement strand
GAGAGAGGGGAGAGGAGAGGAGAGGAGAGGAGAGGAGAGGAGCCACCTCTTCAAATCATTCTTACTGACTTAAAGTCTAGGAATACAAGAAAGAAAACATGACAACCTTAAAGGGGATCCTCTGAACAGCTGTCCATATACTATCTCTTGACAGTTCTTCAAAAACACGTTGTCACCATTCAGCCATAATATTCAAAAGGTCACGTAGCACGGCCAGATGATCCTAAGTATCTCCTTCAGTGTTTAATTCTTGAAGAAGCAAAATCACTGCATGATTTTTCCTTTATTCCCTTTGTTGACCGCAGTAGAAATACCACCAGGTATGAAAACAACACAGACCTACAGAAGCTGGTACTTTTCTGATCTTGGAGTGGGCTATTTGCAAGATTTTGTAAGGTGATTCATAAATACACCAAAATAAGTAAAGGGGGGAGGGGGGAAATCACTTGTTCTGTCATCAACCCAGTTAATATTAAACCTAAAGGCAAGAAGTATCACCTTAAGGGTAACAACAAGCAATGTGACCCCGGTGAATTCCCCAGGGCCACCATGCTGTCAGCGGGGATGTTTAACACTGCTGCTAGTACAGCCTCGAAAGCAGTCACGGGGCTGTGAATCCGACTGGATGAAGAGGGAGGTGGCTACCAACATACTGAGAAGGCCAAGGGTGTAAGTGGGAAGCGTGAAGACAGTCCCTGGGGACTGCAAAATCAGCAAAAGTTAGTTTCAGTAATGAATAAGCATTCTGGTGTCTTGGCAATCATTGATGGCTCCGTATCTCATCCACTCACTCAGCTCACACTTCGAAATAACACTTTCTTGCTGCATTCCTTTACTGGTTAAAAGTCCTGAACTCAATATGTTTTCATCACCCACGGTGGATTACCTTAGCGACGATGCACCACAGGGTGCGTATTTACTGATAGCTATGATAAGAAAAATATAACTTGCTGCAACACAATCGTGAATATATTTTAAAATGACTCTCCTTTGGTAATGGAGAAAGAGCTGTGAGCACGCTGTCCACAGGCGAAGAAAGCGGGAGCCGCTCTGCCACCCGCATACCTTTAAACTTCTATCTGGAAAGCACTGAGCAGGAACACCAAAATGGAATAAATTGCACCCAACAGATCAAACATTCTTAAACTCATAAAATCTATTTCCTGGTACATGATACTTTTGCCACAGCTACATTTTAGCTAATTTCTGGGTGAATTATATTCTCCTAGTGATCTGCATTCAGAACATTAGTAAAACATTAAAATTCTTCAGGGTAAGGTAAAAATAAAAGGAGTTTTTGAACGTTTGGAAAATAATGCAGAAAAGGAGGGAGTGGTGAAGAAGAAAAGGAAGCATACTTGGAGGCAGCAGGCGAGGTAACTCCTCTCTCTGTTCTGGTTGACAAGGGAACTCTCAGTTTCAGCGTTCATTCTACTCATTTAACGTTTGAGGCAACTTTCTGAGACAAAACATAACATGAGTCTTTGAACTCTTCATTGTTGAGAGTTAGTCTCTGCCTCACCAGAAAGGGCAAAGAGCTTCCTCTTAAAAATGTTGCTGCCAAGACACAAATATCATCAGTTGGCTAATTGGGTGGGAGAGGTTACGGGAGCAGGGCTCGCACAGCAAGAACCGGCGTTCCTCCTCTGAGGTGCCTTAACCACAGATTAGACCACGTTTGTTCAAAGAGATGAAATCCACTTCTGTAGCGAGAGTCATTCCAGTCCTGGATGAATCTTCAACCTGTAACCTCTAACTCAAGCCGCAATGGATTTAATTGGAACACAGCCCTAAAAAATCATCTAGCATTGATATGTTTTTAAAGACCATTATGCTTAAAACATTATATTTAAAAGAAGTTCTGCAAAGTACGTGATTTATGTTAGATTCTCTCTTTCTCATGATCCACATTGTTTCACAAGATCTGTGCTAAAGATGGAACCTTGGAGGCAGAGCGAGTGGGAGGCTGTGAATAGTTTATTCAAAAAAAGTTAATTAGAACTGAAATTATTCAGCATTTTGAGTCAAATTTGGCAAAGAAGTTGGGCTGATTAAAAAAAAAAAAAGGGAGTCTTAGGTGACCATTCACAAAACTAGCAGGGCAGAGAAGGCTGCGTGCCTGCCGTGGCTCTGTAACGATGACATTCGTCTCAGTACAGGGACATATGGGTTTAAGTTTTCCTTCTACGTGGTTCTGAGCAGGATTTTGGGAAGTGCAGCCTCCCGTGTTCCAGGGGAATGCCTAAATGCCGGACCACTGGCCTATGAGTGACATCTGCAGCAACAGATTCAGATCTCTTACGAAAAGAAAGAAAAAAATCGGTGATATTTTGAGTTGAAATATTCAACTGGACTGAAACAAATGAAAGGTTCCAATTTTTGGTTTGGGTTGTTTCTTTTCCAGTGGGACGATTTCACTCCCTCCTTTCCCTTCAACCTATCCCTTGTGAGGCATTTACCTTTCTTTTCAGGGGGAGCCTCCTAATTTCCACAAATGGACTTCTCATTTATGGTCTTAAGTGGGATTCGTCTCACCTAACTTCAGATCCCTATAATGGAGAAAATACCTTTAAATCCTTCTGAGATCACTTTTATGGGGTCATTCGTTACGCTTTTCCATACAACTGCTGCCCAAAAAGATGAATCCCAGGTCGGTGGCCTACTTTCTCCAGCAGACTATCGGGGTATGATATCGGGTGATGAGCAGGGGGTGCATTTCCGTGGGAGTTACCTGTATTTGGTGACGTGAATCCCATCCTTGACGGGATCCCTTTTCCCCACCTAAGACTGATAATAAAAGCAAACACAAAACCCTTTCATAATCCCGTAGCTTTGCTCTGATACCAAGATACTTTAGAAAACAGACAAATTGGTAACTAGTTATTCTAGCCCTCCTTTTGATTTCATACATGCAAATTAAAAATACTTATCTGCTGTATAAAGACTTGGCATGTTTAAATAACTATTATCCTTTAAATATATTCCAGTGATGTAGGAATCATTATTCTAACAGATAGAATAGGCATTAAATCCACAGGGGAGTCATTAAAAGATGGCTATTTCTCTCTGTTTGACCGAAGCGGCAGTTGTAATGTATTTATTCAGGATTTAGCAAATGGAATTCAATTAGAACTGAAATGGTGTTAAATTGAGTAATTCCTATTGTATTTGTCTGACAGACAGGAGTGGCATGACCTGGAAAATTAAAAGGAAGAGTATTCAGCCAGGATCTCTGTGTTCTGTAGCACTTGTTGACAGAATGTCACGGAACAGGTATATACCCTGCTGAACTTCTTTATCACCTGCTTAACACCTCTAGTAAAAAATAAGGACCAAACAACGCTTATTGACATTATGCGATAAGGTCATACCTTAATAGGAATAATCTCCTTTATTCACAGCAGCTGAAATAGAGCTTAAAATTCATTGTATTGTGGTCATGTTTGAATCGAGTCTTCTGATACAATTCCATTCTATGCAACAAGGAAGAATTAAGCATTATACAATATCTTGTTTCTCTGGAACAGTTGTTATTCAGGGACAATGTGATTTTAAGGTATGTGGCAAAATACTGTCTTTTTTTTAACACAGTGGGAAGGCATGTGTATTTAACACCTTCTGTACGAGTGTGTGCACTGATACACCACGTGGAGAAAGCTACAGAGACATGTGCAATGCGGATGGCATGAAGGGGGTCAAACACTCAATTTACTGTATATAAACATTACATTACATACATTACATATGATGTGGTGTAGGTGACTGTCACAAAACAGGTACGTGATTTCCCTATTTTTGTAAAACCTCCTCAATGCAAACAGATGGGGCCGGGGTGGTGTTTCTCCTGATCCATGCTGATCCGTGGGGAGAGTGGCCTGACGCCGCCTGACGCCACCTGACACCAGGCGCTGCTGCTCATCAATGAAGCTGCATCCGTTAATGCATTTTCTTGGCATCCCTCGTGTTGTGCGTCTTACACACACACACAAAATCAGTCTGGAAATGACATCCGGAACATGTTGATTGCAGAGGAAAACAAAGAAAAATTACATGGGTAATTAATGGGTACAAACTTGAGTGTAGGAAGTTCCATCTCAACTTGAGGAGGAACTTCTTTACTTTGAGGGTGGCAGAGCCCTGGCACAGGCTGCCCAGAGAGGTGGGGGAGTCTCCATCTCTGGAGACATTCCAAACCCGCCTGGACGCGTTCCTGTGCCACCTGCTCTGGGGGACCCTGCTCTGGCAGGGGGTTGGACTGGGTGATCTTCAGAGGTCCCTTCCAACCCTATGATCCTATGATTCTATGATTCTATGATTCTACATGAGAATGGTCTAGTAAATTTATGAGCCTTGTTAAGGCAATAGCCACGCTAACGATCCACTCGGGTACTTCAGCCACTGCCTCAGATCTTCCACGGCAAAATACTGCATCAGAGCAGTAATCGTAGTAAAGGACTTTGCACAACGTGGATATAAATATTTTGTTTTAGTAGTGCCAAGTGAAACAGTCCTCATGTTTTGGTTCTGAAACACAGAATGTGACCTCAGATGAGGGAAATAATTATATTTTACTTCTCTATTATTTCTATGGTTCAGATCTTTCTAGCCTTAAGCACCTATATGATTTCTCTCACATTAGTATTCCCACTAGTTGCCAAATTTCTAATTCAACAAAATACTAAAGCACACGCTTAAACTTGAGCATGTGCTTTACTGCTGTTGGCTGAAAGGGATTGGGGTGTCAGCTGGACTTAAAGGAAATAAAACAACAGTAGAATCCTCACCCATACCCCATCATGATCCTGACGAAAGGGTTTCATGGTAATTAGCATGCAAGTAACGAATTTTCACAGGAACAGAAGTTGCTCAATCAGGTCAATAGAATTCACAGTTGAATACAGCTAGATTTTGTTTGTTCTCTTTAAAATGTAGATGTGATTGGTGATACTAAAAGGCATTTCTCAGAGCATTTTGGTGAGCAATTTTTAGCGGACCAAATCCAAAGCTCCCATTTCAGAAAATATGTCTGTTGTTTGCCTAATTTAATATATTTGCAATGACTCTGTACCAAAAATCGCTTTTGATGAGTATACACTAAGTATCCATTATTATATATGGAAGTATAACATTTATAAGCAGCATTTTACAACTTTAACCTCAATTTGCTGAAAATACTTCCATGTAATTTTAATATATAAAGAAGTATACTGTTTAGGAGGAAGAATTATGCCTTTAGCTGCTCTCTAAAATATTCAGATGTTCAGAAAAAGAGGCAAACATATGATAAAAATCCCGCTGGACACCACAGTCCCCTTTGGAGCACTGGAAAGCAGATGGTGTCTTTAAAAAACAAGACAAGATCAGTCTTACCAAAAAACAGATGCTATCCATTTTCCAGGAAAGATCACTGGCAGCTAATAAGTTCACACAATAAACTTCTGCTGACTCAAGAAACATATTAGAGAGTTTAGAATAAAGAAAATTATCTCAAATATTTCAAGGCAGAAATAACCTGAGGTTCAATAAAATTATTTTGTTCGTGACCATTATCATCTTCACATCAATCCAGAGCTATTTCCAAGGCAAAAGATGAAACAGTAAAAGCTCCAAGAGGTGAAAATATCTAGAAATTTAGGACAAGAAAACAATACTGCTCTAAAATCCATAAATTAAAGACAAATCTGGAAGTATAAAAGACAAAAAATTGCAAAGCATTAAGAGCTGCAATTTTGGGTACATAAACCAAACATTGGCTGCTTCTAAGTCCGTAAGTTTAGGAGCACCGAGCAGTTTCCAGGACAGCTGCTGAACGCTGTGCATGGCAACCATTCTCCTCTTTGTAAAATTTCATGGATTGCTCCACATAGAAAGCAACAGCACTGCTATTATATTCGACGTATAGATTCAGCATGACACCTCTTTTTTTTTCCAATATGTACCGAAAAGTTAAAACCATACTTTTTTTTTACCACACTTTTGTTTTTCTTTTTTTTTAGGATTATATCAGTCTGTGGACTTTACTAACGCAGGAAAAAGCTCATGAAGTCAAATTTTATAATTGGATTTTCTAAGGGAGAGTAAAGTATGAGAAACTATATAATGTAAATTTTAAAGACACTAAAGTAGTTTCTACTTACACATTCAGAAGGAGAGAAACTGTAACTGCGAAAGTCATCTGATCACAGCAGGAATGCATTTTCATTTGTTGGTTCCATATGCAGCACTGGATAATTGGCCAGTTGTGTTATCGCAGGGGATGAATTTTCCTCAAAAATGTGAGATATGGACGTAATACAGAAAATCCCCTGAGTAAAACACTCCACTGGCATACACTGGAGCAGTTCCATTAATTCTGATACCATAATTACAATATATATAATTTAAAAAGAATCCAAATACTTACTTCTAAACACCAAAATGTGTTGACAAGTCACGAGTGGGGTTGTCCTTCTCTTCCTATCTGCCACTGAGATGTAGCCAACATTTGCAAACAACGTACCAAGCGTTAAACGAGACGCAACAACTTTAGGAAGCGTTTAGGGGTAGGAATTAGGGAGTACTGTACTATTTACTGATGAACGTTGAAAACAAGATTTAATGAAACAAATATACCTGTGCTGTTAGAGACAAAACACCAATTGCTGGAAAAGCTGCAGGGATTTTTCATGCCCAAAAGCTTACTTTTGGGTTCCGATCTGAATCCTTACACTTGCAGCTAGACAGCGGCTTGTGACGCCGGCTCCCTTTGCCCACTGCAGGGACCTTCAGAGCTCAAACCACAAACCTCCTCGCTCTCGTTGAGCAAAGGGCTCTCCTGCCTTGGCTCCGACTCGCCCGTTGGCCGGATGTCATTGCCGCAATCCAGGGAATGACCCTCAAACCTGGGTGCCCTTCTCGGAGTTCTGCAGGTGAGGCACTGCCAAGAGGTATCTATGGCACGTATGCAGGGAAGAGAATGGCCTGTGACAAAAATCTGATTCCCAGTTCTTTTAATGTGACCTTGAGGAACTCATATCTATAATAACAATATGATGTTTACAGAGGGTTATAAAAGAGAAATTCTTAATGTGTGTGAAGTGCTCAGACGCTCCCGGAACAGATACACAGGGATGAACTTTTAAGATGGGTATTTTTCAGCCTGGGCTGTAGGCAATTCATACAAACACAAACCAACACAGGAAAAAAAGGTAGAAGAAAGAAGAATGGACTTTTCATGGAAGCTTCCTGACTGCCACATTCCAGTCCTGCAAAAGTAATTTAAACTGAAAATCATTTCCATTCTGAACCTTTCACAGGGCTCGTTTTAGCTTCTTTCATAACAATTCTGCATTTGGCTCATCTTCCCCTCCCTTCTTTCTTTTAAATCACAGTCAAACTTAGATAATAAAAGTTGAAAATAGAGAGATAAAGAATTTCTGCTACGTTTTTCTTATTCTGGTTAGAAGATAATTCTGTTTACTTGGTTCAGGTAATATTCCAGTTGTACTGCAAGCTGCCGCAGAGGAATGAAAAATTGATTTTCTTCTTGTAAAGTATAGCGTACATGACCACCTATAATCTTTATACATTTACAGTGATTTTCAAAAAGGCCGCATAGTACATAAGCATGTTAAAACCATAAAATATTCTACCGGCCATACTGTCTTTCGGCTCCCTTAAGTCGAGGCTACCATATCTGCAGATGCGAAGCCAAGCCGCCAGCCTCCTGGTGCGGAGGGATGCTGCTCCGCCTGCCTGCACCCCCTGCGCCGCCTACAGTCGCACTCTTGGGTACTCACTGCAAATTGTAGCACAATCTCTCTAGGAGGTCCAGGGCATATAGAAAGACATAGGTGTACACCTGGAAAGTGTAACTGTTCCCGTTTATTGTTGTGGTAGCCTGTGTTAGTGCCCAGAGGAGGCCAGCTGCTTCATTGACCCATTGCTGCACGTTGAATCCGCTCGCACCCTTGGACGGGAGGTGAGTTTTTCCGTTCCCAGAGAGCAAGTGATTTTCAGATCTGTTAATTTAGTCTTTTTCACCTGTTAGATCTGAGTTGTCCCATTTAAAGTGTCACTCTGTTCATCAGAACGTGGTTTCAGAGATTCATAGCTAAGCGTGTGAGGCGCCTGGGAAAGAAGCACTAGATCTTTCCTTTTACCTCGTTCCTTCCCAGTCAACTGGGTTTCAAATTCAGCTTATCAAAACTTGAGTCATGAAAATTACTGACTCTTTGCAAACACAAAGCTTTGAGTTAACTTTTTATTCAGATGTCACCAAGATATTTATCAACTTAATTAAGTTGTAGAGAACAGCAGACTCTTATTTTTTTCCTAGCAAGCAGGTTAAAGAATATTAAAAATTATACGATCACAATTGGAAAATATACCCTAGTGAAATACAGCAATGGGTGGGTTGTTTTGTGTATTATAGAACTGAGTGTATTTAAATGATATTATCCATGGGGGCCTGCCACTTTACTGCGTGATGTATTCCAGCCTGAAGAGCAGCGTGGTTCCTTGTTTGGCTCTGCATCCTCTCGCAGCACCCGAATCCCCACAGCACCCGAACCCCCAGAACGCCGCAGCCGGTGCAAAGGCAGCGGGACGGGGATGCGGCAGCAGAGCATCGCACGGATCAGGGCTTGTCTGCACGGGCAGGTGAACCGCTGTAACCACACCAGTACCACCACGGCACTGGAGGTAGAGCTGTACAACTCCCCATGTGGAGAACCTTATTCTGCAGAGTGCCTTCGCTTTCCTCGGCTTATGTTGCTTTGAAAGGTGTAATTATACCAATATAGTTACATTGATGAATTTCTCTACGTAGACAGGTCCTCACATAATGCCAGGCTCGTTTATTTCGCAATCAAATATTACAACTTTAAAAGCTATCATTGTTTCATTTACTTGTTTGGCATTTACCTTCTTTTTGGTGTTGATATTGCTCGACATTATTATTCAGTCAGTTGCTAGATAGAACAATTATTCCCTTTAACTACTATTAGAAATGCCATCTGTTTTCTTTTGTTAATTTCTCTGCGTCAAAGCTATTAACTATCCAATCAACTAATGTTGTAACTACTACACGTTTCACTGCTGAATGATATATACTTGCACCAAACATAAAAGACAAACTCTGACTCTCTCTCCCAGAGACCAATCCTTCTTCCCACTGGTTACTATTCTTTGCATCTCTTTTCTATTCTAGGCCCACAACTAAATGAATTTAAATAATTTACTAAAGAGAGATATATCTATCTATCTATATATCCCTCATATTACCAGGGAGTCTGTTATTCTTTTCATATACTATCAAGCATGGACCCAAATGCAGGATAAAACCCCTGAAACTATGTAGAAACAATTTTGAAGAATTTGCTTATAAACTATCCGTGAAGATGCGCATTGCAGCTGGAGACACAGATTGCCTCTGGCAGTAGGTTCCTTTAGTTCCCATTTGTTTCAGCAAATAAAGATGGTAATATAAAAATCAGAGCTTGAATCTCTGCTCTCCAAGCCTTTGTAAGCCACTACAGTATCTTGAATATTGTAAAAGGCGGATTCTTGAAAAAGGTGTGAGCGGGATTGAACGGTCTGCAAATTTTAAACACACGGTGAATACCCTGCAAACTAAACCAAAAATGAAACAAAAAATCCAAGTTTATGAAATAAATCAAAAGAAATTAATGCAATCGTACCTAGCTAGAACAAGCTTCAGGACATTTTCCCCCACTGAACCGAAGCGTTGGTAACATGGATGCGTGCTAACCAGTGATTAGTCCGTATGTGCTAAATAGATTTGACTAATCTGAAATATTCTTAGCAAAACCCACATAACTATCTGAAGCTAACGCTAAATGTCTGATGTCCCACAAAAGCAAGTAATGCTAAAATGCTTCCTCAACTGCCTTCAATGTTAGCGCAGATTGGTCAAGTGAGCGGTCAATGAAATAAAACCAGCAACACTTTTGCCAGCAGAAAATCTGTCATGTTTATAGCCATGGGTCAAATACCCGTACCCCCCTTATCCAGGCCGTGACAGTAAGGTGCAAAAGGGGATTCCTCTGATATCAGTATTCATAGAAAAGGCAACCTAGTAGGACCAAGGTCTTCTAAATCTTCTAGCTGCTTTTCTAATATTAAATATCCAAAAGATATGGGGAAAAAATGTAGACAGGTGGGGAAGAGAGGGGGAGATGAGAAAGACAGAAATAATCCCAAATGAAGGAAAAAGTCAGTAAAAAAAAAGAAAGAAGGAAAGCATATAAAATAGTTGTGTTTCTCTAAAAATCTGTTTGATTTCACTGATCTATTTATTGGTCAAACACAAATTAAGCAACAAAAGCAAAAATTAAAGACTTTGGCTGGAGAGATTGTCAACCCCCTCCAACAACCCACCTCCTAATAAACACCTGTCCATCGCTGCCTTTCCAAGTGCGGCAGCTTCTCCAGCTCCTGCATGCTTGTTTGTCCCTAACATTTTGTTCCTCTCTCCTCTGTACACTTAATTGGCCTTTACACTTAAGCCCACTCCAGTTTTGCCAAATATAACAAATATAGCTTTGCTATTTACCAGTTCTCAGGACTTCAGGGAGTGCTGAGCTCCCCAGGAGCGAAGCGGTTTCATTTAGAAGCAACTGTCGGCAAAGGCTGCTTGTTCCTGGGCTGGGGGGAGAAGAGGCCAAGCCACGCCGTGCTCGGATGGTCCCCTCACACTCACCAAAATGTGCTGGGAGCCTCCTTAGAAGTGGCTTCTGCCTAAGGTTTGCCTGCCAAATCTCACAGCGAGACGAGGTAATGGAAAGCAGCACAGGGAAGGAGAAAAATCCATCTATCCCCCAAACCCTGAAGATTTCCGCAAGCGGGATTTCATGGGATTTCCCAGGGATTGGGCCCGACCCGCAATAACAGCTGGGCACAAACGCCCATTAGCAGAAGTGGCGATGCAATCTCCTTTGTTTTAATGAGACGTCAAGAGGAAACCCCATCACGACAATGCGAAGAGACAGCGATGGACACACAGGTATTTATTGATTTTCACTGCAAAAACTTTGTTATCAGTGTCTCAAAAGGTGTCTCAGTTACCCCGGAGAGGTAATCCCACCTTTTGGGAAGCCCAACTCTGTATGACCCGACCTTCCCCATCCCTCATTGGATCTTTCAATATAAAGAAGTGTTATATCCATTTTACAACTTCAGCAAGGTGAGAAGTAACATCTTATGATTTACTGGCTTCCTTAGCAGCGTGGCCTCACACAAGCGCCATCCATCTCTGGCACATATACCATAATACTTGCCCCAGCGTGGGTATGAATTCATGACCTTCTCTATACATTAAATATTAGGAGTTCTTGGGTGTTACTGCACTTTGTCAAAATAAAATCATCGCCCCGTAGAAAAGGAACATCGTAAATTTATATGAAAATAAAATTGCTCGGCAGCTTTCACAAACTAGGATACAGTGACCGAAACACCATTTCTTAGGAAGACAGCAAGGCAAAATAATAGCCCCTTTGCATTCAAAGCACTAATGTAATCAAACAATAACTGCTGCTATTAATGTGACTTGTCAGGTGTTCTTCCAAAGCTTATCTGAAAACCTGTGACAGGTTTTGTTGTGACTTTATTTAACACCCTAGTCACTCACTCTGTCATGATTTGCTTCTTACTTGTTACTGTAGATGTTCCAACCTCTTGCAATTTGATGTTTCACAAACTTCGCAAGTGATGTATTGGATTTGTCAAACAATTCTAAACTTGCAGAGTTTCTGACCATAACTTAAACCTACTTTTTGCCCCTCAAAAGCAAAACCCAAGAAAACAGAAAAAGCAACAAGCCCAAACCCAGTCCCATCTCTGAAATGCTGAATTCTGGGCAGCTTATCTGGGCTGACTGCAGTTTATCTAAACGTAGTCTGGGATGGATTCGCTGCAGGCTCAGCGCTCCCACCAGCTCTCCGTTTGGACATTCCTGGACACGGGCCGCGAGCGGAGCTGCTCACACTGCGCAGGCACAGAGCCAGCGCAAACGGCTGTGTGACTAGAGTCACACCCTGATGCTTGAAACCGGGGTGGTTTGTGCAAAAGAAAGCAGAGGGAGGATTGAGCAACACCAAGTATTGATCTCTTCCTCTCATTTCTCCCCCTCTAATGCTACATTCAATTAGAAACGAGTTTTGCCTTTTCCCTACCAGACCAGTTTGCCTAGAGCTGACTGGGAAATGCCAATGCCAAGAAGTCGCGTTAGACTTGGCACCTTCTGAGTGTCGTGGGCCGGTCAATATTTTGAGAACAAGGTAGGCTGCAAATGTTCAACAAACCACATCCTGCATGTCAAATATAATGAAGAAAGAACAAAGTAGAGAAGTCATTTGTCATTTCTTCTCATGTGGAGGGCACTTGGTCTGGGACTCAGCATTAGCAGGAATCCCCCAGCGTTCAGATTACACAGCTCGGTTTTTCTTTCCAAATACTATTTCACAAATGTCTTTGTGTTAAACAGAGTAATTAGTGCATTGGGAGCCCCAGCACACAGGCATTTACTGTACCGTGGGACAAGTGTCTCTATTCGTGTATCATATCTACTAAAATCCAACAGCTTCTAGTGCTGGTGCCAACAGCTCTAGTCAGAGACCTTTCTCTTGAGGACCTTTTTCCATTCCTTTCTTCTTGTCCAATGAAGATATTACTTCTTGGGTACTAATTATACATCAGCGAGATCTAAATTACCTTCTTTTTCTGTAAGTGACACAGAGAACCGGACTCTGCACCCCACAATCCTGTGGGCTGATTTCCAGACAATATTGCACGTTTTCAATGCAGCTTTTTTTTCAGGTGCTTCAGTACTGAAGTGTTGCCACACTGTGTAAATTATAGTTTGCAAATTAACAACGGGGATTTGCACAGTGATTTATAAAATAAAGACCGCCTCTTATCCTGTGGAGAGAAGAACGACGGAACAGAGAGGGAAGGCTGAAGGCCAGATGAGGATGCGACAGCTAAAGAGGCTAAATCATATGCTGAAGTTACCAGTTTTGGGTACTAACTCACAAGCTGATTAAATATCACTGAAGTAAGGTGGTGTAAAGTCTGCCCAATAAATGGAGCTCCAAGCAAAATATGTCTCTTGTTTTGTTCCTGTTCTTCAAATGTAAAAGGGATTATGTCGACAATTTATGCCCCTGCACGGAGCCAGAAACTTGAAACAAAATCAAGACCTGGCTAGTGCCACTCTTTTAAACAAAGACACATGGAAGGAAAGGCAATGACTCTTGTTTATGAAGATTTATGTGACAAGAGAACCAAAGAGAGAAGGCAGAAGGAAGCACCACATACAGCTTAGACGAACTGGCAGGCTAAGAAAAACTTAATGAGCAATTTGGGGCCAATTAATGATGGGAAACAGCCAGGAGTGATAAGAAAAAGAACTTTCCAGTGGTGATCAGGAACGCTGCATGTTCTTTGTGAAAAAAACCAAACAAACCAAAACCCAACCCCAAAAAGGACTGCATTGCCATAATCTGCATTCATCTATTTTTCTTGCTAAATGAAATAATCTGCAGCATCTGAATCGCAATTAATCATTTAGGTCAAGCAAAGAGCAGCGTCTGTATAGCACACCTCCACTTTTATATATGCTCTCTGTGCCAGACCAAAATAGAGATCTATGGCATGAATTATGCATTAATATACAGACATACATATGCATACATACATGTATACAGGACTATGATTTATTCATTATTCTTAGACATTCCGGATGAAACAAGTGGAAACCAGTACTGGTGGATATACATTTACACTGACAGAATAAAAACCAATGCACATTATTTATGAAGCCTGTTCTGTCAAAGTATGTTGGGTTTGATGATCCCATTCGAGTGAACGCCACCCTTATCTGTCAAGCAAGACACACACCAACCTACTGCTGCTCTCAGGGGGAAAAAAGTGCTCCCAAAAATTGCACACCTTCTTATTATAAATATGTATCAAGGCACGGTCAGATAAAAACGCAAGCCTTGATACACGTATGTTTTTAATTGGTACCATACAAAAAACGTACCCAGGCTGTGTGTGCACAGTCACACGCCACAGGGAAGTGTCGGCGGTTTTTAAATCAAGGTTTATATTTTCATTTCTGTTGGCGCTGAAGAAGGCAGAGAAATAACTGTCAGAAAACTGGAAAGCAGCAAAGGCAAAAGTAAAGATATTCTTCTTATTTGTCAGAAAATAAGAAGCTCAGATGCATCTTGTCATTGAAACAGTTTTGTTCCTAATGCTTCATTTTTCCTACTTGTAGTTGAAGACTATTATAGAAACTAATAGAGGTGGGCAGCAATCTGATTTTCTGTTGTATGTGTCATTCTGAGATTTTGACAGGCTTTAGGTTTTTATAATGAAACAAAACAAAACCAGAAAAGAAGTTTATTGGGAAAGAGAATCTGATTTGTGGGTAGTTGAAATGTGTCATTCAGGTTCCAGAGATTTACATTTTATAACAAGATAATCCATTTTCAGTGTTTCACAAAGAGAATGATCAGAGCTTGTGTTTCTGTGAAATGTGTTATTTTGATTAATGAGAAAAAATGGAAAAACATTTCACTGAAATATTTTTGTTGTCCAGAATTTAAATTTTATGTTATGCAGGGACTGTGGCTCAGAGCACTGATATATAGCACTACAAAAATGAAGGAAGCTCCATGACAGCATTAAGTTCATTCTGGATTTACTCCAAAAGAGCTAAGAGCAATATTTACTTCTATGTTTTTAATTGGAAGAAATGTGTGCAAGGTGCAAAATATCCTCAGAATCACTAATAAGAAAAGAAGACTGAAAAATATTGCAGAGAGGAAAGGACCTATACGTGAACCAACATTTCAGATTTTCCATGGAGTTTAATGAAGCAAGTGTTGCAGATTCTGAGCGATGACAACAGACATCCATTTTCTTTATTTGTACTAGCACAGTTTCTAAAGAATCTGACTGGAGATCAGAGCCTTCTCGAATGAGAAAATGTGTGATTATTAAAGCAGGAAAGGTAATTATTTTTTTCCCCTCAATTTGCAGGGATTCTGAAAAGATTGAAGTCCTCAAATGTTATTCTTTTTTATCGACTACAATTTTCCCCATACCCTCCCAGAGAAAGTGTTCTCGGGGGGGTTGTGTGTGCGTGTGAAAATCTGAATATTGTCTCTCTTCATTCAAAATAAGTCATTGTTAAGCAAAACTTTGCCTCCAAGTTGCACCAGCTCAGATCAGAGCAACCCCACTAACCGAGGACAGCACCGAACCTGTTCTCCCTCTCAAATCCCCAACTATAGCTGAAATCAAACGCTGCGCTTTATTCTTCGACTCTACGGAGTTAATCTTGAATCTCCATCTGCTTAAAATCATTTTGCATCAACTTTTGCAATTTCTACATGCAGCAATTCAAAACTAAATTTTTCTCTGAAACGTCAGGTTAGAGCTGCTGACTCCGGTTTTCCAATGAGAACATTTCAACAGGCTATATAGATGCACGATGAGAATACGCAACATTAATCAGGACTATGATGTCTGAATGGATTAAGCAACTCCAAGTTCTTACTCCATTATTCCCACCCGCCAAAGATGGGGAATAATTTGTAAGCCGTCCAGACTTCATGCAGCAACCCGGGAGCGCCCTGCAGCAACCGTGGTGCAACAGTTCACTAGTGACGAGGTGACATTTTTGAGCTAAGGTTGGAAATAAGTCCTAGGTGGGTGTGTTGGGAACAACACGGTGAGATATGACTTCCTTAATTACTCATTGTATTGAAAGGCATTTGTGAACAAACGCACACGTGTAAGTTATCTCTCTCTGGTTGGTAATGTCCTGGTTTAAGTCCCTTCAGTAACAGAAAGAAGCAGCGTTTCTAGTGATTCATGTTGCAGATGTGTTGTAAGTGAAGCCAGATCTTATTAGCGTAACTGTTTTCCTTTTTTTTTTCCACAGACTTTGAACTCAGTAGGACATTTTGTGCTAGAGCTAATATTTGTTCTGCATAAATTGTATTCAATTTAATAAATGCAATTCAATAAATCTAAAAAAAAATGAGAATTCATCTTTAAATAAACTGAAAGTGAAGATTAGTGAGTGTGGAAGCATTCAGGATTGCTTTATCTTTGAAAGCTAGGTTTGTCCAGAAATGTTAAAAAACCCCATAGAGTAAAGAACTCATCTAATTTTATAGTCTTAGATGTGCCCTGACCTCATGACACACAGGTTTCTGCAGGGGAGAGCTTCAGTGACCGGCAGAGCAGATCACTCCTGTCCCCATGGATCTTGGACTCTGAAATTTGCTCCACTTGTGCTTTCATTAACGAATAGAGGGGGAAAATGCTCAACTCTTTAAAATACCCCTTTGCATCAAAAGAAAAATTTATTAATGGGTTTCAATTACAAAAATACTTAATGTGCTTATTGGGACCAAACATAGCCTTCATTTTAAAGATACAAAAATCAGCTGAGACTGTATCTGATGAAAGGGGAGAAGCTGAGCATGGCAGCGGTCTAGATGTCTAATGAAAATAAAACTTATCATCTAGTGCCAGCTGTGAACAAACCAAAGCAATTATCACCTCTGCATTTAATAAACAGATAGAGAAAGGAAAGCATTTTGCTTTCCATTTTGTTAACAACAACAAGCCCCTGAAGTACTTGCCACGTACTTAGGCAACGCTTTCAACCTTCACTGTAATATTTGCAATAATATTTTTTAATTTAAGCATAATGTTAAATTTCACAAACAGCAAATGGCGCTTTTCAATGGCATCCCCTCTATTTAGCATTTTCCAGAGAGTAGGTAGACTCAGACAGGAAGCCAGCATATTTTTTTAAAAATCACCATGTGATAAAAAATGTTAGGGAACAAGTGTAAAGCATGAAGAAGAATGTAAATGTCTTTAGAAAATGCACCAAAGCTGGCCAAGAGTACTTGCTAATGACTAGAGGGAAAAACTTTCTAAAAAATTAAGAGTTTGCTCAGAACAATAGATTGATTTCTGTTTGCTAACTTAGACTAATGGAAACAACTGCCAATCACGTTTGGTCATAAGAGAAAGTCTTGTAGCGGCTAAAACAGAGCTAAAACACTGAAAAGCAATCTAGAGGTAGGTGCTACAGGTTACGGGAATATGCTGCGTACATCAAGCAAAGCCAATAAAATGCACCTGAACTAAACTGTCATGCTTAACAAAATGCCATCGAATTGCACCGAAGTCAATACTGTCACCGCACACCTACATTAGTGCAGCGAAGATCAGAATCTGTTCCCATGTTCTAACATCTCAGTCAATAATATACACATTTTTATTCCACATTTCTGGTTTTAGATCACATACGCTGCAGAACAAACAGGGGTAGCGACATTATTGGCTAGGAACTCTCTACCATATATTACTGTAACTGCTGTTATCATGTGGCAGAACTGAAAATGCTGTTACAGAGAATAGCTGAGCAAATAAAAACAGCCAATAGGTGGAAAATTAGAATGGGACCACAGAGGATTTGCTGGAAATCTCTCATACAGCAGCAGACGATGAAGGCAACTCTTTTCTGAAAGACAGGTTGCCTTGCTCTTTGCATTACCTTTGGGATGTTTAACAAGCATCTCATACACGTAGGGGTTATATTTGTATTTTATTTAAGTCTTTTTTTTGGTTGTGAATGGATTCCTTACTTATGCCGTCTATTATCATTACACTCAGTGACATCTTGCTTTATTGGGAAGGCCTTTTTAATTCAGCGAGACTGCTTGGGCAGTGCTGCGTGGCGCTAAGTATATTTGACTTATTCCGAATAAGAATTTTGATCAAACGTCCCGTTTCTCCCAACTACCCAGCCCCATCCAGTCTGTTAAGAGTAGTCTCAGCAGTCTAAAACTAGGAACACTTCATGCACTCTCAGAAAATCAGACTGCGCTTTTTTATAGATGTCTTGACAGAACCCTGAATTACGTGTTCCAGTAAAATTCTCACAAAAGTTTACAGGTCAGATCACCATCGTTTTGCACAGGAAACTGGGAGTTAACCTGGGGAGCCCACACCGCTTTTGCCAGGCTGACAGCAAAGCTTGCTCTGTGTGGAAAATTCAGAATATGTGCCCCTGTTTTGTATACACCTCAGTGCCTTGGAAAGCAATACTTTTCCCCTTAACTTTGTCCTTTCTATTTGGAGAATATTGATCTTTACCCGCTCTCTGTTTTTCATGGAGTGCAGCAAACACCATAAAATTTTATTTATCTCCTTCCTTCTAAGTTGCATTTTTCTCCCAGAGTGGCCAATAAAGGACTTGGGTGTCACTCTCTGAGCCTTATCCGAACCCCTAATTGACCTCACCGGGCCACCCAGTCCCACACCGTTGTGGGCTACCTTCATCCTTAATAGCTGTTGTTTCATCTCTGTATTCTCTAATCACATCCAGCACTGCGCTGCCTTTACTAGGAAATTATAAATCTTGTTGCCAATCCCATTAGAATAAACAGAAGAAAAATCCTATTAAAAAAAAAAAGGGGTTCTGATTCAAGTCGATAATAGATACCTCCGAGTGAGGGAAGCATCAGCTCAGAAAGGAATTGGTAGAAGAATGTGTGGAGGGAAAAAAAGAATTTCCTAATTTTTGGATTGTATGTGATGCAGAAAAAAGCACAAGGGACTCCAGAGTGCACAAAGAGTCGCTCCTCTTTCTGAAAGCGAGGAGCTGATGGAGTAGCTGAGGTTGGTGATGACCCACTGGGGAGCCTGCGGGTGGGGGGGACTCCACATACGCTGGTTGGAACGCGTAACGTAGGCTGTGGGCATGGCAGTATAGGTTGCCACAAAATGGCATAAATTCTGTAGATTTCTTTAAAAAATAAGCGAGGAATGAAGATAAAAAACATGGAAAACTAGAATGCGTATTTCAAGTCATATGTAGCAAATGTATGTTCAATAACAGCAGCCTCTACGCGTGCACTCTAGACCAGCTCATGTTGAGTTGGCGGCTGTTTTGAGTGAAGACCACTAAGAATAACTTCATATTTTCTAATGTGCTGTTCTGGGGCTTGACACTACTTCACACTGCTTTTATACCAGATAAGTAAAAAATGTCAAGTTCTAGTCATTGAAGAATTAAGCCCTGTGGCTTCCAACTATAGGCAGGATTGGGACAACCTCCTCATCTCAGCAGGTAACAAAGTCAGAATAAAAGCTGAATTTCATTCCATAGCAGCGTATTTTCATACTGCATAACATTTTATCAATTCTGCTAGCCTTTTCACTATTGAAAGATTTTTTTTTCCGCTTTCTTTCTTTCCTGATGCCAATGATAACTGCATTTGGCTTTTTTTATCCCCGCATGATAATTTTGCAGTAATCTTTCATAAATCTCAGCATGTTCTCAGAAAGTAAATGATGGCATAATTTATCACTATTGAAAATGCATTTTGTGCCATGACAGTATAATTAGAAATTCTTTTCAGGAGACATATTAAGTATATACCAATGCATTAAAGCTACTGTGCTGCAGATCCATTTAGTTGATTTATTCCTTGTCTCTGGCTACCTCGCCTTATCACGATACCCACACAATCATGCATTCTCATTGCAAAAAAAAAAAAAGCTCAGGCAAGGAAGCAACACATTGTAAGAAACAGTATCTCCGGGTTAACTAATTCAAGTGGGAACAGGATGCAATTTGGCTGCACTTTTGTACCAATTCAGAGCACATTAATTATGCAGCGATCAAAATAATTCCCCATGCATAATGCTGACCTCATTCACTAGAGGGCAACAAAACCCCAGTTTAAAAAGCCTCCACCTTCTGCTTTCAATGACAGAGCACTTTTAATAAGATGCTGCATGGATTTCATAATGAATACCCTATTAATTTTACGTAAGTGCAAAGTTTCTTCTGAAGGGCCCGTTAGGCTGTTGAATATAGACGATCCAGCCTCCCAACAGGTGCCAGGAAGACACGAGTCGAGCCATCGCCCCCCCAGCGCCAATCAGGGGATGTGTTCGTTTGTTTGGGTACTGTTGTTTGACTCAGGTTACCCCACTGAGCTCCATTTCGTAAAGTCCCCTTGAATGTCACGCTGTTTCTGTAGATCAAAGCATGTGGGCTTATCTCGAGATCATAAAGCTACCGATGTTGAAGCTACTTAAACCGTCGTAATGAAAACCTCTTACCATCTGACTGGGCTTTGCTTTTGATCAGCATGGGTTTGGGGGCGATTTTCTCTGCCCCTTAGCTGCTTCTTACGATATTACCTTCTCATTTTGACCAAAGAGGACGCGTACTTTCATGCCTAACCAAAATGCAATAGAGAGCCTTTGCTTGTCATTTTTAAGGATGTTTGTTAGGAAGTCTGAAAGAGTTGATACTATCTCTGCCAACAGTCTAACAACTAATTAGTTTACTATGGGCCACCACGTTAGCTCTGCTAATTTAATTTTGAAAAGTTCACTCTGAATAATAAAATCTGGATGCTGGATCTTCTCCTCGAGTTGTAAATAAGAAATAGCTATTACTGTTATGGTCTATTGAGAAAGGGCTTCACACACTGTGAAAAAATGATTACACAGACACAGACCCAACCAATTGAAAAATAATTATGTGAATTTGTCTTTTGTCCTTAGATGCAAATAATGGCTAATGCAAATACACTGCCAGAGAAGTATTTTTATGTGCTTTTTATAGCATGAATAAGAATATATTTAACCCATTTCTGATGAAGAGCTGAATAATTTTTTTTCCACTGGTTTTGTTACAGAAGATGATTATTAGCACCAGATGCAAACACCCATCTTTTATAGCAATTGCTCCCAGAAGCACATCCTTGGCCTCTCCTTTAAAGGGGTTCATCCCAAGAGGTGACCAGATACATACAAATGCATTCTTGTGTTTCAGAGGCAGTGCAAAGATTAGGAAGGAGGAGGGGGGCTCAGAAGGGGAGTGACGTACAAATACATTTTTCTATTACACAGCTGACAGCCCCTTGGGAAAACCAGTCTAAGAAATGTGCAACCTTGGAATGTGTGCATGCTGCAAGGGATATTTTCAATGTGAACCCTGTGTTCTGATTTTCAAAGTCCTTAATCATTTGGCTGTGCGGTGGAAGAGGTGTATACTGACGCTCCCAAAGCAAACAGAGAGGTTTGATTTTGTTTCCTCCTCCTTGCAGAAAGGCAGAGTACGCCGTCCCTGCTGCCCCACCTTGGCAGTGCGCTACAGCCTCCACGTTGCGTGCCTCGTTAGCAATATTCTCCTCTCCAAACAGTACAGCATGACACGTCCCCCTTCCCACCAAAGTATTTAACAATTTCCTTTGAAATGCAACTCATTATACAAAAGCAGAACTAAGTAAAAAATACTCCAGAGAGAGAACAGATTGCTAGATATAGATTAGATGTGCAGTCTAATCCTTCACAAGCATTAAATATTTAACATAATCACACCACAGGTGACAGGAAGATGTCTGCATTGTTTAATTAGACTTAATTAAACATAAGGAAAATCTAATACTAATTCAGGTCTAGCTTTTAATTTGATTACAAAACTCCCTTTTTAAAGTACTTTTGTATCCAGAGAAATGTATTCTTTCTTTCATTAGCTGGGGAATCCTCACCATGCAATGCTCAAAACCCATGAAGAGACGATCTGTTGTGTTCAAAAGCCCATGGATGATACTAACTTGACTCTACTGGGTTAAGGACAAAGCCGAAGGACTTGGCACTTCCATGCTGTGATCTTTTGGCCATATTTTGTATAAACCATTACGCTCGGGACATCATTTTTTTCTATTACCTCTTTTATGGTCGTATTGTTTACAAGAAAATAGATAGAGCATTTAATTATGAGATGGACTTAATGTTCTATAACAACTCGTGTATGCAATACATTGCCTCTGGAACTCTGCTCACAGCTCACATTAATGCGACAAACGAAAAAAAAACAGACCAGAACAGCGTAACAGAGAAGGTGCGTTGCAAGAGGAGGGTAATATCTAAAGCTATGAATCATTCCCTGATAATATTCCCACGTCTCCCAGTTAAAGTTACGGTTCAGAACTGTATTTAAGCACAGACGAATACAACATGTACTGTCAAAGCACCAGAGACAATTTATGACACATTACATTGTTTCCCAATCATCTTATTTAGTGACACCAAGCGCAATAGCCTGATAAGGGTCCAACCTAAAAGGAGTATCCTCATGATTGGATTAGAACCAGTTATTATTTCCTCTACCAAGCAGAAGTTAGAAAGGATTAAAGAAATCAAGCCATAACCTTCCTAGAAATAAATCAGTCGATTCCGTGAGCCCAGCCCTGCCGGGCAGCCAGTCACGTCACGGTCACGGTCAGTTGCAAAGATTCCCAGACTCACCGCTGTATGTTGTTGGTGTGATATTATATGTCATTGTGGAACCTTAGATGGAATCGTGTATTGACGCAATGTTGTAACCCAAGTACTACAGCTCTAAGCCCTTTGTTTAGCTGATGCCTCCTTTCCTCCTCCTCTCTGGTTTCTGGGTCACTGCAACTCATTTTTTTTGGGGGAATGCAAGTTGGAGAAATGGTACGTGCAGAATTTTGGTTTCCAGTTGTGTATTCTCTGAAGATGAAAGCTGGAGGTACTCAGTCATTCAGCCTCACTGTGTACCTACTTACTACGTGCACATCTCGTATCCACGAAGGAGTGTTTTGTGCTGTGCATATGCACATGCACAGGGTTTGTATCTGGATCTATGGGACAGAAATTTAAGCCTCTTCTTTAAAGAAATTAGATCCATATTGAAGTGCTGCTGTAAGTTTGGAAGACAGAGGCCATCTCTCAGGAAACAGCAAAACACCCATAAAAGCATTACAACGATAAATACACATAATGCAGGTAAGGAACACACAAACTCTTGTTCTGGTCACACACAGCAAAGGACTATTTTTTTTGCTGATCTCTGGCAGAAGGAGGTAAAAGCTTTTTGGTTTTTGCGGGCTAACCTTTGTCATCTGGTGGGGGTGAAGCACACTCTACTTATCTTTCTGAATCCTTAGTACATACAGTTGTCTGACATGTTTCTGTCTGCTTTGTTAGATAACACAGCTGATGAAAGCAATAACCATATTCATGGTGCCGTATCTTATTCGCTATTGTCCCAGTCAAATTAGGGTTTATCTACAGAGAATAATTGGGTAGGCTCTGGAAATTGCCGCACTTACAACAGAGAATAGATAGTCAGCTTACAGGAAATACAGTTTAAATGATGGGCAGAAATCAAGGGCAATCTCTATTTTTGGCAGTTTTTTTTTCCAGGAACAGGAAAAAACTAATGGAAGCAAAATTCTACAAACAAAGATAAAAATAAAGAATGTCAATCAGAGTGAAAAATCAGAGGGAGGTACTGTAATAGGGGACACTAACAGAAAGACTGAAAATGAATGAGCAGCACAATCCTTCCATATAGGAAGTGTAAGGTATTTTAATACTAAACACAGGACACTGTATTTGCGAGTTGAGAAATTTTTACTCACAGTAACTTGGTAGAAATTGGGAGCATTAGCACCTAGCAGAAGGTATTCAGCATCTGAAGGGAGTGGATTGGGCCGTGGAGGTGATTAATTCCAGTTACACAAACTCAGCTCAAGGTTGATATAGTGAATATATATTTTAGAGCTCTCCTCTATAGAAGGTACATTGATAACTAGAGACACTACTGAAGAGAGCAATAAAAATGATAAAGTGGACACATTGCTTGTCCTAGGTAGTCAGGTTGAATGAAATGGATATGTGCCGTATGGAAAAGCAGTGACAGAAAGGGGACAGGTTACTGGCGTATAAATAACTGAAGGTTAGTAACTGATACTCCAGCGAGAGATTAGGGCATTTTAAGGACTTGAGGTACAAATTTCAGAAGACTGTGATTCAGTAATAGCCGTCTCTAAGGGTGCTCAGACCATCCCACAAAAAATCCCCAAAGTAAGATAATCCATAAACGTATCACTGGCATTACTTCCCGTGCGTCCACCCCTCGGGAGAGAAAGGAGGGGCAATGATCCTCACCAGGAGGAAACCCTGGCTAACCCTCTCCTCCCCCAGCCGTTCCGTACGGACACACTTGTGCGACCAGGCAGCAGGGGAGCGACCTGCCCGTGGAGATACATTCACCGGGCAGCCCTGGTCCTACCGCCACATGCCTAAAATGCCAAGTGATGTCCCTGGGTGAATCCAAGCAGTAATGCTCCCTTCAGGCAGGCCAGAAATTATAGTCACAGTTTGGGCTCAGTTTTAAGCCAGAAAAGGGAAAATGCCAATACAATAATTGGAAAATAACTTCACACAAATTTCCCTATTATCAGTCCAGCAAGAGACGAGAACAAAGGGTAGAACTGACTGAGCAGGAGGACTGCCGAGACAGTACGTGTTCCATGAGCAGTGCTAACAATTCAGATGTATGTTCTCATTCATGGCTAAAGTCCCAAATATCTTTGATAATGTCCTGTTAGGTAAGCTTATGTGGCAAAACATACATAATCAACACATTAATACAATGATTCAACTTTCTCTTTCAGAATATGCCATGATGTCTGGGTTTTCTACCTTGTAAAAATTGTTTCTGGCACGAAGATGTCAGTGCAGAGCAAACTCCAGATAAACATCACCAGATCTTACACATCCCTTCGCAGGCTGGTTTCCACCCGTGTGGAGGCTTCAGCTCTACCGCATCCCCTCCCTGGAGGACACCTGGAACCCACAGCTTTGTACCACAGTTTCAGTAGGGGAATATTAATGTTTAAACCATAATGGGTCTGATTTAATCTGATTTCATTAACATTTTATTAACAGCTGTGTCTAGGCAATCATTTAAATCATTTAAGTATATTTCGGGGGCGGGGCGGGAGGGTTTGAGCAATTCAGGGGAAATGACAATTCAAAGTCGATTCAATCCTGCAGTTTTTGTCAAGCAAAACTCATATGCAATTAAAGTTAAAGTGAGTTGGCCGTTACCAGGACACAGCATGTGCTGTATAAATGTCTTCTGACAGCGTACATTCTTGCTGAACGTAAAGCCCACGAAGAATGACATATGCTGGGTCTGTGCTAAGTCCCACCGGCATATAACCAAATTAATATTTATAATAAAACCCCATAGCCTTTCAGACTTTTGAGTTGTCAGAAAAGACATTTTGAGGTAAAAACCTCAATACACTAGCATTTATCACAAAACTCTTATTAACACGAAAAGATATTTCATCTGTTGGTGAACTTTGAACTGTTGAACTTTGTGTTGGCAGCAAACCCAGAGACAGATCCCTGTTCTTCTAATTACTAAATCACAGACATCTAAACACTTGAAAAAGACCCCTTAGCTTTTGGCTGCAGTTCTGAGACAGCTGCGATGCCCTGATGCCTTCCAGTAGAAGGCAGCCATGTGCAAACACACCAGACACTAGTGCAGGGAAGATGCTTCGCGCTGGCATAAGATGCCAACTTCAGCAGCTGGTTTTCAACCACTGCTATGTGACACATGGTCCTGGGTAGAAGAGGAGAAAGTGAGCAATGTTTCACTTCTTCGGGTGCAATCCAGCTACTTGCTAGGTATATAATTTGCAAATGAATGACAGAATTTAGCAACATCATTGTTGCAAATAAAATCCAATATAAACTCCTCTAAGGCACATTACTTCAGTACTTCTTCGTACTTCTTAAACTACCTCCAGTTATTCTGAAGCTCCTAAGCTTCTAGCATTTCACAACACAATCATTTCTGGACCACAGAGAGGAAAATTTGTACATACTATACAGCACTGTAACAAATTCTGACTTTTTAAAGACTAAAGGACTTGAGAAACAACCCTGTGCCCACACCCACCCCCCCGCCAGATGGCAACACACAGCCACCACTATAAAATAACATTAAATGCAGTTTATCTCCTTCACGACATATCTATTATATATACCAAACTGGGAGAAATTTACAATAATAACTTCCCCTCTGTAATATGATACTTATTTCAAGCACTTGAAAACAGAAAATAGCTCAGAACATTCTTCTGAGTTCTCATTTCTCTTTAAATTTCTCCAAGCCTGAGTCCTCATTTCTCTTTAAATTTCAGCCTTAGTTGTAATTCTTATCCTGGTTTATTCAAGAGCAAGCACTCCATCTCCAACATAAATTCTTCTGGATTTCCAAGCAACATAGATGCCAGCTGAACTCGACAGTAATAAGCAAACTGTGGATTCAGTGAGAGGTTTCTGATTCCACAGTGACTTAGTTTAAGACTTAAATTGCAGAGAAACAAGCTAAACTTACAAAATGCAGGCATCTCTGGAGCATTCTATCTGAGCATTTGTTCACGTAAGCCTAACCAAATTGGAACTTTGATTTTTGTACTTACGAGAACAGATTTTGCCAGTTGTCCCATTGCTTATAAATCAGAACAGAAATTCCAGAAAGCCAAGTGCTCCTTTTAGACACTTTGGTGCTCAAATCTACTCAGCACAACGCCTGCGTGTGATTTACTGAGGTTTGCAAACAGAGCCAGAGGACTCTGAGTCGAGCGGGTCTGACGCGCATCCACCCAGTGAGTCAATGGATGTTGTTACTGCTGTACCATTCTTAGTAAGCTTAATACAGCTTCGCTGCTCAATACACCTTTTAACAAGTACCACCACATACAGTGGGACATTGCCAACACTGTACACTGTCAAATTAACGCTGTTAAACACAAGGTCTTTGTTTACAGTGTGAAAATAAGCTGTTGTTGAACAAATGAGTAGGTAAACATTTACACAGCTGGAGAAAAGACTGCCTATCTAAAGCTGGGGCAAGGGTGGTACATTCCTTTCTCCTTTAAGAAGAACGAGCACAAAATTATTCTAACGCAGTCACTTGAAGTAGAGTGACTTCATGGTTAGTTTTCTTCATGGAACTAAGTGAACTTGAGTAAAGTGCCAGAAGGAGCACTGCTTTCTGAAAATATTTAACTTGAAAGCAAAGATGCTTTCTGTATAGATAATGGGCTCATCGAACAGACATCCACATAACACATTTACATGAAGACTGGACTGAATATAGCACAGCAAAAAGAAGAGACAGCGCATCGTTACCCTCAGAAGGATGGTTTGGCTCCTTAACATCTCTGCACTCCTTCACATCAAATCCTCAACAACGGTTCTCTGTCGTAGCACCAAGAAAGGAAAGCTTCACCTCACATCCCCAACAGGTATCAAAACCCTCCAAAGCAACCAGATGCAAAGGACTGTAAGGGCCTGCCATGGGCACGCTGGCTCAGGCAGAGATAAAAGTGAGAAGAGTGGTGGGGAGCTTTGGGCAGACCCATTTTTCAGCGCATCTTTGTGAGCAGCTTGGGTCTTCCTCAAAGCAGTGGTTTTGTCAGGGTCTTACTCAAAGCAGTTTTCTATTGCGACCTCATTTAAGTCAACGGGACATAAAAGAGCAAAGTAAAGCAAATATGTAGGAGCTGTATTTTTAGCAGGCTGAACTCAGACCTTCTCTAGCCAACACAATTTTGGAATTCAAGTTCATCCCCATGAGAGACTGCCCACGTGAGGATATTATTTCAAGGAAGGAAAAGAATATTGTACTGCCTGTCATGTCCTGGGCTTACTGCACTGAGAAAACGTATCTTGCTAGACTGCATCTGTGATCAGAAGTAATTATAAAACAGGTGAAGAGCCAGAAATATACATACTTAATATAAAGCTTCATGGACCAATTGCAAAACACACCATTCATCCCCTCCATACCACTAAAATTGGATTAAATTTAGTGCCAGTCTTATTCCTGACCTGGAGTTTCTTCTGTTATTGACTGACTTTGACAAACAACCCGTCACATTTTTGAAAAGCAGAGGCTGATATTGCTGTACTGTGCTTTCTGCCATAGAATCGCAGAATCGCCTAGGTTGGAAGGGACCTTTCAGATCACCCTTTAGCATTATTGATACCCTAGTGCACTATTACTCATGAATGTGGCATTGGAGCCCACATATTTTGCTCTGTACAGATCAAATACAGAGAAAATGAACATCAACCCATTTGCATTGGCTGAATCAAGCATCTCAGCTGTACCAGAGCAGAGACTTTCTCACTGCCATCGGAGAAATGAATACGGCCATGTCAGACACCAGAGGTCCCTTTTCGGCAGAGAAGGCAAGCTACTGGTCACAGCAAAATGCAGGGACTAATCCAAGGTCATAGAATATGTTGCACCTCTTGCCCACTGAAAATAATAACCCTCATTTACAATGGACTCTATTGGCAAGAAGGAAACATTGAGATGCTCCTTCAACATCAGGCCCCTTGGCTGCTTAAGGACCGCGTCCCAGCTGATGATAAGCTGGCCGTTCTTTAAGACAATCACGTCTCTCCGTTCTTCCTGCTTTTCTGTGTGCAATAGATAGCTAGGGTTTGCGAGCAAACCATAAGGGGAAATTAGAGAAAGCTTCCACCTTCAGAAAATGAACTTTCACAGACTCTTCATTTGCCCCCATCACTTTGATGTCTCCATTTTGTCCTCCGCACTCTCTCAAAGGCCAGACTGCTTTCTGTACACTGATTTGTCTGTCAAGGCTGTTTTCTATTCATGGATCCTGAAACAGCCTATAGCCAACTGTCCTGCACTCCCCGCATCTGTAAGCGGGCAGGCCCAGGCAGGTCGGTGCATGCAGAATCACAGTTGTGCACTCAGGGACAAGCGCGGTCACACAAACTCTGTATATTTACAGCAGCGTGCACATACAGTAGAAGGTTTTTCATACAGTTGATGGATACATATGGAAATCCAGACAAGGTAACTGAGAAAAGTATCTGGAAAAGACAAATACAAACTTGCTATGTGGAGGTAAATTTTGGGAATCAAAAGGTTTGGACTATGACATCTGATTTATTTATAGACAATAACTCACCGATATTTGTGTGCGTGGAATACTATTAATATAAATCAGCTCATAATATTTTGGTAGCGATATCAGTCTAATTTGAATTTTATATTGCACAGTAGTATTGAATGCTAGACTTGATTTTTTTAAAGTAATTAATGAGCTAAGCTACCTGAGAGAAAAACAAAATGATGATTATAATTAGAAGTGTTCCATGGCTGCTACCAACTGTTTAGATGTACTTACAGGTAGCATTTCTAATTAAAACCCTCTTGATGCTTAGACATCTCTCTGTTCATTCGTTATTTAAAAAGTAGGAATTTTTTTTTGCATTAAGGAATCCCTTAATAGAAAAATAATAGAAAAAGTTACATGTAATTACATTCTCTGTGCTATTTGTAGTGAGCAGTTCCTATGAGAAAATGAGCTGCAGGTGTGTAAGTGTGAGAAGTGCCGGATTGATTTCACTTGTTTGGAGAATTCCACCTGGGAAGAACTTTGAATTTAGGCTGGGATTTTCAAAGGAGCCTGAAGGGGTTAGGGGGGTTTTGGGAAAAACCGGGTGTCTAACTCCTTGAGGGCTCTGTGAAAATTGCATTATTTGGAGGAGGGAGGAAGGAAAATAAATCACCCCAAGTTCTTCTGCTCAGAGCTGTGTAAAATCACAGGAAGTTGCAAGCACAGTCCAGGATTTCTTAAAACGAGCCCGGCTGACATGTGAATGTCTGACAAAGACAGGCTTGCAGAGAATAAGTTGATCAATGTTTTCCCAGTCAAAATACATTTCAAGCCACTGCTTCCAAACAAAAATTTCAGTCATTCATGAAAATGAAATCTGTAATGCTGCAGCAGTGTTCAGTTAGTTACCAGCCAAAAGACTCCACTATGCAAATTTCCAGTATAAGCTTAAAGAGGGGAAAGAAACAACCCCCCAAAAGCAGCTGTGACCAGATTCGCCACATTTCGGGGCTGGCAGTGGAAGTTTCAGTTATGGCAAGGAGGTGTCTTTCTGCTAATGCCCTAACAGGACTGCATGCCTTGTCTTCTCCCATCCTGAGGTCTGCGCCACTTAGATACGGCTGGTTGTCACTGATGCTCGCGTTACCCATGCCGTTATGTTTATGATTCTGAAGCTCATTAACTTGCAGTCATAAAATGGACTAATGGAGTAGTCTTTCTGCAGACGCAAACTGTCATACCTTTACTGACTTCACTAAACTGATGCTGGTTTATATCACATGAGTCTCATCACATAATTTGCATTGTTATCCTTTGTGAGCAATAGCAGTAAAGTTAATAAGCTCTAGTGCTAGTAAATTCTGCCTCCCACTTTACATCAATGCCAAAAGGTGAGGAGGAAGCTGAAATAAGGTATAATTAAGCCCAGAACTGGGTGTTTGAAAGAGCAATAGCAGCTTCAGATGATCTGAAGAGCTGGGAGATAATCCGTTTCCCCACCAAAATCCCTCTCCTGGCCCAGAACTTGGCCCTAAGTACAAAGGACACAAACCCAGCCTCCTCTCTTTCTCCAGACTGTACTTTTGTAAGACAGGGAATTTGTACACATTTGCTGTGTTCAATCACTTCATGATCATTAGGTATGAAGTTTTTTTTAAGAAAAATATTTTGAGGAAACATCTTAAAAGGCCCTTGGAACAACAGACGTGACTTTGAAGATGAGTCAGGGAGTGCAGGATGCGTGCTCCCGTCTCCCAAGCCACCGGGAACTTTGTAGCCAGAAAAAACAATACCACAGTGTGAAGTGAGGGAACCTGTTTGCTTTGATAGTAGGTGCCTTGCTGCCCATAGCTTGCACATCGGAGAGTGTTGGGACGGGATCACAGGCACCGGATTGCCAGAGAAGTCAAAGTTAGAGAGAAAGGTAGAGAAAAGGAAAGGAAATGGGTGAAAAAAACTCCACAACATTGCTCGCTTTGAAGGGACAGGCTTGTAGAAAAGAACAATGAGGGAATAAAGCCACCCTGCTAAGTTTAAAGTGCTCTTTTGATATCAAGTATGCCACTTGGTACTGTGGGAAGAATGAGGAAAGACAGCTCTGATGATTTCTTACTGATTTAGAAGGGTGGGGTTTGCAGCTTAATTGTCATTGGTTTCATTTTTCTTCGGAAATTACAGCATGTCAAAACTGTTCTCAGCCACAATCGTGAGTTCAGGAGTTAGGCTGCTTTGATCCAGGTCAGCATAACCCAGAAGAAGAACTACCTAGACTAGAATTTTTATTAATTCATCGAAAATGTTATGCTTGCTACTACAATAGACATAGAATGCTGTAGACAGACACTTAGATTTATGCTGTTACTGACCATTTTTGATCTGGATTTGGCTAGTGGAATTGCAATATTCATAATGGGAAGCCGTTGGCCTGATTTCCGAGATTGTCTTTCTTTTCAGTCACATGCAATATGCTTCCTTATTAACCTGGATCCCAAAGACATTTGGTTTGCAAACAGAGCAGTGAGTTGCCGGCCGCCTCAGTGCTGGTGTGCCCGGGGACACACAACAAGGTACTCACCCTCCTTTATGCACCTGTATCCAGCCATATATGACTCTCTTCTGTGCGTTAAAAATCAAGACTAATAAGGAAATATATTTATTCTGCATGTCTCAAATCAAAATTAAGCAAATCTGATGTGAAACAACTTCAAGCTGTTTCATTTGAAACAAACTGTGGTGCAAAATGCAATATGGGCTCCCTGTCATTTACATACTGTGCAATCCATGCCCTTTAGAGTAATTAATTAGCCATGCATGACATTTATCTACTGAGGTGTGTATCATAACATCGTGATGCAGGTAAGATAACTTTTCACTAAACAGAACTAAAATCTCATCGCAGCTGGTGAGTCCAGGAAACGGGTACCCGTGATGTACTGCTCCGTGACACCCATCGGCTTCCCGCTGTGGATTACCCCCGCGGGCTCTCACCCCAGTCTATACGCTCTTATGGAAGTGTTGCACTGTGTGAAACACCAGAATTGATCTTTAATCTTTACAGGCTTCTGCAACCGCTCATCTATCTCCAGTTGATGGCTTAAAAACCAGGAGTGATGCAGGTAATTTAACACATTAGGAAAAGGGAGAAACGTCTCTTTAGGCTGTAATGGTGTAATTAAATCTTTTGCAAATCCCAAGATTATGTTACACACCCATCAGGGATTGACTACAGGTTCAGTATTAGAAGGGAGACTTAATAAAGGGGAATGCTGTTTCACTCGTGCCAATGAAAACTTCACAAACACCTCCATGTACCAGAGAGAAATGTGGGGTAATCATCTGCCACAGCTTTTTATCTTCTGTTCCTTCCCTGCTTACTGATGACATAAAAAAAGAGGAGGGAAGGAGATCTGAGCCACAAAGTGAGAGTTCAGATCCAAAGCTTCCTCAAGCACAAGGATTCGGCCCGGCTTATTACACAGGCTAGAAGTCATGAAATTTGAATGGACTTTCCAAGGTTAAAAGATGTTAGGTTTCAGGCCAATCTTTAGTAAAAAAGTTTCAAAGGCATGGAGGGAGGTTGCAGAATAGCGGGCAGTGGGTGAAGGAGCAGCGATTGTATTATGCACTGTTCTGTTGCCAATCCCTCTCTATCACACTCTACTTTTTCTCTTGAAGCGCCGCAATAGCCAGGGCTGCGTGTGAGCAATGGCAAAGGGCACGATGGCAGCTGCGAGTGCCAAGGAACTACCAGAATCGCACTCCTTGCTTCGCAGGGCACGCTGCACTACTCATGCATAGAAGTCTCCGGGAAACTGAATTCTATTCTGAAATTCACTACACAAAAAGGAGATTTGTTCCTCAGTCCTCCACACCACAGTCTTATCTCCATTGTGCATGAAATCCAGCGAAGCGCACTGCCTCATTCAGACCAAAATGACAGCAAATTACGCTTACGTTATCATCGGGATATTCATCCTGATTCTAACAAAAATAGTCCTGGTTCTAGGACCAGGGGGAGGGAACCGTTCCAGGGAACACGCTCTTTTTTGCAAGCAGCTGAGTTTAAATCCAGGTCTGTAACACCAAAGCAACACCAAACGTAAAATACATCCGGCCTCCCATCAATGCTTCAGCATACAGGTAACGTACGCACCGTGTCGCGGATTGCAGATCCACCTTTGTCAATACCTTTGAGTTTAGAGAATCATGCCACAAAAGAAGACATAAATCTGAAGTTGTTAAAAATGTGCCATAGAAATACAGTTCTCTAGAGTATGTAATTCAGTTTAACAATGAAAAAATTAAATTCTGGAGAAATGATACACATAATCCAAACTAGTAAATCAAGTTTATTATTCTGATAACCTGGGTGCAAGGCCAAGGTAAAAGCCAGTTCATTTATTTTCTGTTCTTCTGAGCCAGCTGAAATTCCGAGTCCTGATTTTCACAAGCAGACCCAAAGAAGTCAGCAAGAGGAACCTCCCTTTGAAATTATTTTTCATCTGAGGCAGCACTGAGTTATATCTTCCCTGACACCACACAGCCGTGTTAATAGCAGAATTCACTGTAAGCTCCCTACACTGCTCATTTCCTGGAGAGCTTCTTTTAGTGAGTATCAAGGTCCGAGCAGCAACAAAAAAGGAGCATAAGCTTCTTTTGTATTGCAGCTAATGAAACCTAGAAACTATGCACCATGATCTTAAGTGGATTTCTAAGGTATATTGAAAAGTTCTTGGAGAGTAAATGAGGCATACACCAGTCAGCCTCGATGACAATACCCACCAGAACAGATATCGCAGCCAGCCCTTAAACACTTACAGGGGCAAACTGAAAGATAAAGCATCCCTATGACAGTCTTGTAGGGAAGCTGGAATGGGATTTAAAATAGTTAAATATTCAGTCACGAGGCAAAGCATTTGTTTGCCATCCACCTCGTGACAGCTGCTGTCCTGGGCATCAGCGAGCTTTGCCAGAAATTCCCAGATTCAGGCAGTGAGGCATCACGCTCCTTGTGGGAAAAGTCTGCAGTGGGAAGAGTTTTCCTTGGTTTGTTTATGTTTGCCTGATGTTGTCCACAGAATTAACTACAGGCAAAAAAAATCACCGTGTGTGTACACGTAACTATGAGATTTCCACACTCAGACAAGCAGTTACAGGTCCCAGGGTTCTTCCTGTGCAGGAATGAGAGTGAGCAACTTCCCAAGAGAACAGCCCAGCTCGTGCCGCAGCCTGACAAGTCTGACTGCCAGAAGTAACGCTCCTTAATTAGACTAAATGTGAGAAATGGGGAGTGAGAGGGGAGATGTTTCTGGGGTATTCCTTCTTCAGGTTAGTTTCATAGGCCTTAGTATCTGCCTTTTTTGTGCGTGTGTGTCTGAATACTGGTTGAACTAATACAAAGTATTAGCACTCCCTACAAGAGCCAGAATATATTTTCTAAATCTGCTCATATTCTGCCAAGTATCATCCCTGAAAATTTCAATGTATACATGACCAATAAAAACTTTGTTAGAGTTTGGCACCTAGAATCTCTGACGGTTCCTCCTGCGCTGGCCCTGCTCAATGCAGCAAGACACTAAGGACTTTCCCTCTTTCCTTGTCCCGGCTGCCAGGGACTAGAGCAGTACGAAACATCAGACCTGAGAGAAAACGTTCCTCTGGCAGAGCCCGAGCGGCACAGAGAGAAAAAGGGAACAGCCCCAGTGAAATTCTCAGGGAGAGGGAGCAGAGAGGGATGAGGACCCCAGGGGAAAAGGATAGGTTCTGATGCTGGTTCCAGTGAATAATCGTTCAGTAGACCTCTGCCAGCCGTTTGGAAAGAGGACCTAAATATAAAATAACATGGCAGTCTGGAACTGAAGAATATGGTTTCAAATAGCATTTGTAACCACTCTGGAGTATGTATTTTTCATAATAGAGTGCAGCCTGGATCTGCTATATATGGGTGCTCTGGGTGAGATAAGTAGCATTTCCCAAGGATCCAGCAGGACTTTCACGAATGCCATTTTATCGCTATCATCATCTGTATTAGTTCCCAAAAGCTGTAGCCATAGATCACAATCCCGAAGAGCAAAGCCTTGCACAAAAGGCCCATGACAAACCTGTGTCTGTGCCTCCCACAGCTTACAACCTCACTTGCAGATAAACTCCTCCTCTCAGCTCTAATCTGTTTTGCAGACATTTTTACAGCACCGTGACAAAGCCATACAAAGAACTTTCTGCAACAATGCCAGGAGTTACACCAGCGTGGTCCACCGGCACTGCAAAAGGTTCAGATGATGACCCGATTGCACAATGCAGCGTACAGAAACCCCACAGAAGCCGTAGAGGGGGCACATCCAGCAGCAGCCGAAGCCAGAACAAGCAGATTATCAGCAACAGCGGGATATATTGCAACGTATCTCTCCTTTTTGTCACTAAGCCGTATGAAGCATTTGCTGTAGAATTATTCTTACATCTCTTCAGTTGATAAGCTACTTAGCGAGGTGGAGTTGAAGCTAATCTGAGTACGGTATGAGAAATGCAATGTGCTGTTTCACTGTGCCACTCTTTGATATTTGGTCGCCTTTTTCCAGGCACTTTTTGTGAATTGCAGCTGCTATCTCAAAGCTAAATCCTCTGGCCCATACACAGGTCATGAAAAGGCCCTGAATGTAGAAGCATCTCCTGAAAAGAGGGAGCATAACACATTTTCTCTTAGTGTGCATCTGCGAGCAAGGGAAGGAATTCGGTTATCTTTAAACAAATTCCTTCTGAACTGTGCAATGAAGCAGTAAGACTCCGCTGTGCTCACGTTTGATAAATGACTTATTAATACCATTGACTCCCCTACATAAATCTATTTCTGAAGAAGAAAGTTCGTGTAAATATATCAGGCACCATTCTGGTGGCCATATGACAGATATTCCACGGTGCAGGCAGTATCTTGCAACTATTTTCTACTGTAAATCTTTTGACAGTCTAAAATAACTCAATCAGAGGTTTTCAACCACTAAGTTTATAATTTCAAGGTTTTCCCCTCCTCTAATCAGCAGTTTTATAACCTACCGATCTTCCTTCAAAAAGAGCTGGTGATGATCAGTGTTTATTCCAAACCATTTAAGAAGGCAGCTGTTTATTAAAGTGCCAACAGCTATGATTGATTTCTGATGCTCATGAGTGCATCTGTTTTCTAGTTAATGACATCATTGCAAGCAAACAGATACTGCAAGCTGGGGCTCTAATGGAGAGCTAAAGCAGCCATGCCTTCTCTATCAAAAATAAATCTATTTCACTCAGAAAAAAAATCTATTAATATGTCAAATGTTCAAGTTACATTCATGCCAATTGGCATTCTTATACGCAACTGGCATTTCCTCAAAAAGAATCTGTGGGTTAACAGTGTTTATATTAAAATCTCTAAAGAGGACATCTGTTAGTTGAAATTCCAAAAGTGGTGACTGATATATGATCTAGTAAATCACATCTGTACAGGAAAAAAAGGACCGAACTACAGTGAAACTAACATCTGTCATCGGGCAAATACAGACCACGAGAGTGAGTGAAAAATTGAAGTATTTCAGGTTGGGAGGGTTCCCCTTAATTCTCCCCTTTTTGTGGTGCTTGAGATAAGGAATAAAAATGAGTATACTCCAAGCTCCACTGAAACTTGCAAAAGTAATAGCATTTTAAACCTTATTTCTCAGGACTGAATTCCCATCTGGTACAAACTAGCTCACTTGTTACTGGCTATATCTTCTTCTGCCTCCTAAGGAATGTACTGCAGACCATAGCGTTGTCAAGAAAGCACTGATGTTATCTCCTTTAAGAGTCTCTTTTTAATATAACTTTATTTTTGTTAAAATATAAAGAGCATACGTAACCATTTCCTTTGCAATTCCCGGTACGCATCCAACAGCGATATGGAGCTGAGAGCACTGCCGCCTACCTGCCTGCTCCTGGAAATCTCTAGGAAATGTTTTATATTTTATGACAACCGGGGTTTGATGTGCTCAGAGAACCAGGCCGCGACACGGGAAGCCCGGCTGGTGAAGCGCCTGCCCTGAGCAGAGCCTGAGCGGTGTCCGTGGGGCTGCATGGGGCGCCAGGGCAGCAGCTCCCCCGCAGCAGTTCTGCCTCCCGCAGCCACACGCCCCGGCGCTGGCCCAGCTCCATCTTCTGGCATTTCCTTCAGAAGTCCCTAAAGTCTCTGTCTCTTCAGCGTATGCTTCTTTCGGTATGCCTGACTCCGCAGAACTGCGTATTGGTGCAAGAGAATGGAATGAGAGGCAACAGACCTTAAAAAACAGCCATTTAAAATTCCGTACACTGGAAAAAAAGTGTAAGAAAAAAAAAAACAGAAAAAGTGAAATCACAGTTTGAGGCTTGAAATAAAGCCGTCAAATTTCTTGGCTTTTGAGTCCTTTTCTCCGCTTCCCTGGCTCTTGACCCGAATAACAGAAGTTTCTGAAATTTGGAAACTTTATTCTATAGCAATGCCTGCTTTCTCCCTATTATTTCACTGTCTATGCTTTTCTTTCCACCTGCATTCTTCCACAGGAGCACCAGGGAACATCACTGTTCTCTTTACAGAAAGCAAGGGATGACCTATTCAAAGCCTAATGAGTTTCCTCACTCGGCTTTAAATCTTTAGCTTTGAGGCGAAACTTAACCCTACCCAGCCAGTTTTCATCCCTTTTATTTTTCTAACTTTTCTCTCGTATAATAACTCTGCATCTCATATCCTTTCCTAGCATCGCTCATAAATTTAATCCAACTACAAATAAAGTTTGTCATTCCCTATTTCCCATTATCTTCTTCCATCTTGAAATAATTATCAAAGCGTATTAGAAACAGCAGAAGGCACTGGCGAGCCACATGCCTCCAGTAATCTGTCCATGGCAAAGTGTGTCCATGTGGGCTCTTTTGATTGAGATTGGAAATCTCCTCATCTTAACCTAAAGAGGCTTCCTATGGCACAGGTTGATCCAAAGCTGGCAGGAGCACTAGATTCTTATGGGGACCAGGGAGCCTGGAGTCAGGTCTCACTATTGCTCTCCGCCACAGTGTGAAATCCGCAGACACCTTAACTTGTCTCAACGACGGCTCCGCACAATCATTCGCAATCAACAGGGGACAATAAAACATTTGTTTCAGAGACAGATGCTTCCACGTGGTCCACACACCTATGTGTAAGGCTAAGTACTTATTTTAGTTTTCAAATAGGGAAATAAGCTCAGGGAATTGCCTGAGAAATCTCACCCTGGGTCTTCAGGGAATTTTGAGACATGAAATATCCTTTCCAGTGATCACAGTGGAAATATTTAAAATGGAGGGGAAATAATGGGCAGGGGCTCTGAGCAACCTGGTCTAGCTGAAGATGTCCCTGCTCATTGCAGAGGGGTTGGACCAGATGGCCTTTAACGGTCCCTTCCAACCCAAACCATTCTATGATTCTATGGTAATTATTTTACAGTAGGTTTTGATAATTCATACTTACTATCAAATCAGTGTACTCATTTTGCAATGTTTGGTATGTTTTGTTATATCAATTAGACAACATATTCAATAATGAAAGCAAGCTTCTTACAGCTTTGGAATAAGCAAAAAATTAGGGTTGCTTTCTCATGACTCTTTTTAATTTGTTCTTCATGAAACTTAGGGGAGAAATTCTAAACCTTGACCTTTTCTACAACAGCTTAGTGCATTATGCTGCCCTTCCTCCATGGGTAAGTGCCTTTCTAAGCATCCCTGATGCTGAGTTTGATATCCTAAACATTTTCATTAAACTCATTTTTTTGGGCATGCATTATCACTTCAGGTAGCCAAGCAGCAAGTGAACTTCCCGCTGTGATTATACACAGCAAGCCATCCAACGTATTCAGGATACACACAGCAATTATGCAAACGGAGCCGCACCGAGGAGACCCTTCTTAAAGGTGGTTTGGAGGAACATACTGAAGGAGTTACGACTGGGGAATTATCTAGCAGCAGAAACAGCAATAGCACTGGAGCTGATCAGATCATTTGAGAAATTATATTGACAAGTTTTTAAATCTTGTAATTTCACTGCCATCGCTTCCCAACAAACCTAAGATCTGGTTTATGGGTAATGTCCACGTGAGCAGGTTGGCACAGAGTGAGAAGTTATTATAGGTGAGTGCATCTGCAGAGGAAGCTTCCGCAGAGCAGATGACAGACATCGCATTTACACGTGGGTTTGCCCAATGGTAAGCAACAGACTTAAAATACCAGAGGGACAGAAATGACTTGAGGGGACTGCAGGGGACTAAACTACAGGAAATCACGTCCCATTAATTCTGCTGCTCAGAGAACAATTTAGGGTTTTCATTTATTTTTTGTCTCAGTCTCAGATGACATATGGCTATGCTTTCTAAATATAGCCTGCGTTTAAACATTGACTGTAGAAAAAGAAAACACTCCCATTATTTCAAAGCTTTAGGGAGGATAATTTTGCTGCCCAGTTTCCCCTGATTTTGAGGTGGGGAATTGCCAACTGTCCTTAAGCAGCTGACCAGGGTGTCCAAACAGATGCACTCAGCTTTAGCACATCGCACGCTTTCTGTGCTGTGACTTGAATAGGAGAATAACACAGAATATATTATTTCTGCAGCCATCAAATTAGCAATAGATTGTTGGTTGTTTTTTTTAAACTCCTAGTAAGGAGAACATACAGGTTCAAGACGAGAAGAGAAATGTACAACAAGGCAAATGTATTAGTCTGATCCCTAAAGCGCCTAGCACCATATGCACATGTTTGTGAGGGATTCTGCTTCAGTGAACAACTCGAACAACACATAATTTCTCTGATCCTGTTTGATCCCTGGAGAAACACTTGCAGGTCGCTGTTTAAATGAGGAGAAAATTGGTTATAAATCAACCTAATTTTCAAATGTATTAATCCAAAGAGAACCCAATTTTGTGTGAAATGGTAGCATTTAGAAAGGAGTATAAGAAAATCTCAGAAAGAAAAACCCTTGACTTTAATCTTAGCTAGCATCCAAATTTTAAACTAAAATGATATTGTCCCTTGCATTTTTCAGGTCTCCAAATTTCAGCAATTATACAGAACATGAAGGTATAATTAATTATAAACAAACTATTTACATTTTTTACAAACATAAGTATGATGGAATATTTGATCCTCCCTATCTTGTCTAACTTTGGGATAAGGTACAGGATATTAAGAAGAGCTGTTACTTGTAATTTTTGAGGCCTTGTATTTCTTCTGAAAGGAAATGGGTTTAAATAATCAGAGCAAGGTGACATGGTTGCTTTAATGCCACGATTTTTAACTAGCAAGAATATATGTTTGAATTTAATGAAATGCCACATTTTTCTCTCTCTTCTGCTATGTACCCGCTGAATGAAAAACAAACTTGCGATTGTGTCCTGCAGCGGTGCGCAGGAATACTCACCCCCCGCTCCCCGCCCCAGGAACTTGGTAACGGTTGTACCTCTAAAAGGCTTCTGCTTACATTGCAAAACCACTACACACCACAATTAAGCTGCGTTCAAAAGAAAAGGGGCTGCTCTGATATGTCTTCAGAGCTTCTCCTTTCGCTTCCTTTCCATGGCTTAAGCGGACAAGAAGTAGAAAAAGTTTTCCGACGAAGATCCTACATTTGTGCATTCCGTTATTGATAGAATTTTTCACAAGAAGAGTTCACTGAGGGGGCTAATCCTGCAAAGCGCTGGCTCTAGTGAAGTGGAGAGAGCTTGCCAGAGACGCTCAGCATCTCACAGCCCAGACTCCAACTGACAGCACAAGAACAAAATGACTGCAAGGTCAGAGAAGTGCAGAGAACGTAAATCTCTCCATGCTCCAGACATCAGCTGAGCAGAGCGCCTATATTTCACATTAGAAGTTGCCACATCATTTTTGTAACAATTTTTGGAAAATACGGAAAAAATACCAGCAAAAACACAAAGCAAATAAGCTTCAAAGACAAGAAACTCAAGATTCCAGTAAATATATACTGAATCACAGGCAACGTGGAGTATATGGCTTTCTCATTCGCTGGAGGACAAATTCTCCTCTCTTATGCTGATACAGCCGTTGCAAAGCTAATGAGCAAGGGCTGGTCCAACTGGCTTACTGAAGCCAGCATTTTTTTATATCAATATGTAGCATGCTGATACTTAGCAATGTGCATCTATCTCTAAACGTAACAGCATCTTAAAAATATTCATAAACCAACAAACCGACCAACCCATATGAAAGATCCAAACCGGTGTTGTAGTGATGCACACCTGAACCCATCAGTAGTCTTGTCTTCCCAGAGGCAGAAGGTCCAGTGATTACAGTACACAAATAGGGCTAAAGTCTCATTTCATCTCCACAGTGATTTACCGTGTGACCCTCCCCACCTCCTTTCAAGCAAATTATGTAGTTCCTGTCACATTTTTTTTTTTACCACATGGTCAGCAAAGTACTATTCCCATGCTTCTCTAGCTCATACAAATTGTGAGATCCAATTACCGTTTGTGAAATGCTTTGAATACATATTATCTGAGCGCAACTAAGGAAAAGAATGGTAATTATTCATGGCTTTCATTTTCCAGCACATTTAAAACAATTTTCTGTGCCTCAGCTAAAGAGATCACACCCAAACCTGATCTCCTCAAACCCCTGCTCTCAACATGCAGACATTATAGTGCAAATGTGTAAAACAGACCAGACAAGTCTCAGAGCCTTTAGTAAATATGTTGGCTGTTAGATAAGATGAATTACAAAGTTATTTTCTTGAGCATTTGCATTTACAACACTTTTATCTAATTCAAGCCATTCAAATACAGCTTGTCTAGTGTCCTTTGGATAATGATGACTACCAAAGTATGTTAAATGCTTGAAAAGGCAAGATCTTCCTTCCTGAAGGAGAGAGAAATGTATATACAAATACATTTATAGATATATATGTATAAACCACACACAGATATATGTAAAGTTATGAAAAACATGAGTTTTACAGAGAAATCAGGTATCTATAGTAACAAGATGCTGGTATTCTAATGTCACTGTACTTTCTCATAATAGGACTATTAATGAAATAGTTGTTTGATGTTCCATTGCATATAATGATAGCTTTTTGTGCCGTAAGTAGACAGCTGTACAGACGTGTGCGGATACATTGTTATTGCCAAAAAGTCCTCAGCAGGGCCATTAGAAAAACCCATCATTCTATCCTCGCTTTCTTTGATTTATAGTTGAAATATTCCCAATGTACATTCAATATCAAAAATACCTGCAATTTTAAGAATGCTATGGTTTCCCGTATGCTACAATGCCAAGAAAAAAAAAAAAGATTGGCAAGTGATGGCGAGAGTTCATTTGAAATATGGAATGAGAATTGTCAGATGAGGATAACAACATCCTATCACAATTGTAGGACCCACCCTGCAAACTTGCTGACCCTGGAATTCTCTCTCGTTTCCTGGAAAACTTGTACTTCATTGCTATAAAATCTTTTAGATGATTTTTTTATCAGATAAGGAAATAGAGCACAGTTTTGGACAAGGTAAAATGTTTTAAAAATATATTTTAAAAAAAAAAATTGTTAAAATTTCTTTTGCTACTTCTTCCTATGCCACCACTGCTTTATTCTTCAGCAGATGAAGCAAAATCCACTCATATTTGGACAAATATCCTTGGCAGATCAGACTGTCTCGTCCTTGACTGGCAGGAATTTACATGTTGCAACACAAAGATCTTCCTCTCTTTCTTTTGGTTGTAAAGCAGAAAAAAATAAAATTTAAAGCTGCAGATGTGAAGGTGGAATAAGGTTCTCTGCGGCTCATTTGTACCAACACACATTTACAAAGTGGTTAAGGATGGGCTCATTTTCACTTTTCTACACTCCAAGACCTAATGCTGTAATTTTTCAAAGAGAAGGAGCTTCCTGCTGTTCTCAAGCCCTACTGCCGCGGAACAGGCCAGCTCCGCAGCTATTCCAACGTGTAAAGCATGGCAGCATCCAATCCTCCCCTTCAGCGGGACTTAACGCTTCTGTGACAGGCAGTGACTCCTCTGAAAATACTATTACAATTATTTTAGGTCTGTTTCAAAGAAATGAGAGCTTGCAAACGATGTTTACTGCAGATGGTGAATTATAAGGGGTCATGTGCATGACATACTAAACTGCCTTTAACAAACAACTCATTTGTGTGCTGTTTTCCAAACATGTTTATAAGGAAGGCTTCACTCTGGCTCTGAAATTTCACTTTGATTTTAAAGTAATACTTCTCAGCAAGACTAAGCTTCCAAAAAAGATAACAGCACGTTGAAAACGAAAGCCGACATGTTCAGACATCCGTGCAAAGATATAAACAAAAACCTCAGAGACTGAACAAAATCAGTACATACAATTCACACAAATGTGTTCCAAGGAAAATGACATTTAAGTGAAGTACAACGTGTATGCTGTCCCTTTCAGTCTCAAACTAGTACATCCTCAGAAATGCCACACTTCTGCCTGTTATCCCTATGTATTGCGCTTCCTCACCCACACGGTAACTCCAAGCAGACTTTTCAGGGATGTGGCTCTTAAATTTACTGCACGGAACAGACTGGTCAGCTCTTCTGGCAATGAAGAGCACTAAACCTTCTCCAGTTTACACACAAACCCAAACGCATGTCCAGCCAGAAGCAGCAGCCTGCCCCATGAGACACGGAGACAGAGGAGAGTTTCATGTTGCCTCCTCCAGTGGTGGGGGCAATCCCAGGAGACACCCAACCTCAGAGCCCTTCGCCGATCGCGCTTAGGGATTAACCTCTGCAATGCTTTCTGGATATTTGGTAGGTGCCTGTCTTCTGTCACTTGTATGAAATAGATTCCCCTCTATTTCATACTTACATCATCCAGGTTGGACTAAGAGCCACATCACACAACCCAGAGGCGTACGTCCTGCCAACCAGTGCCGACCAAGAGGCTACAGTTCCTCGTGACTCTCCTCACAAACCCTTCTTATTCTGTATATTTTGCACAGGAGTTACTCTACTGTATTTTTATTGGCTAGAAAATTAATTACTGAAAGAGTGTTACAGATACTGAAATTAATGCTTATTAATTTTTTAGGACATGTATTTTATTCAGTGTTCTACTGCACATACGTGTGAATATTTCTGCAGGAAAAAAGGTAGTGACCATGTTGCTAAAGCAAAAATATATGCAGACCTTTTATACCAAAAGAAAAGATGGATGTCTTACTATGTAAAATACATCCTTACTAAGGACATTTTCACCTTGAATCCCATCAGCCATCACTTTGAGACGAATTCTGTTATTGTTTGTGTGCACTCAAACAGCAAAGGATGTTTTACACAGCTACAGTTTTATAACTGTTTGCCCTTGGCCTAGGCCCATCAGAATAAGCAGAACTAGTAAACATCCTGCACAAACACTGCATTTCTTTTGTTATCTGAATTTAAGATGTAATGAGTCAATTTTTTTTCCTGAGTAATTACAAAGCATTCTAAGTTTTCAAACCTTTATGACATATGGCGAAATATGACTTACAGCATAGAAATAATAATAAAAGCTCTCTAAAAATTTATAGCCTCCTGCATGTTGTAAAAATGCCTCACACATTCATTATATCTCCCACTAGAAAATTATTTCCACGGTATGCTTTAATGAATCTGGAGATGGTTTCAACACCTAGATTGTTGAGAAGCAAAACTATTATTTTTCCGATTGATAGATTGAGGCAACTTGTAAGCTTTCATCCATTTAGTAGCTGGAACATTTTCAGACACAAAGCTAAATACTACCCTTTCCTTATAAAAAGGGAGAATTAGAGACATTGTTTGTACACTCAGCGCTGAATTTTGATTTCTCAAATATGGCTAATTAAAAAAAAAAGGTGGGGGGATGAAGAAAAAAAAGCCACAAACTATGCAGAGCTCTGAATTACTGAATTTGGAATGCAGAATTAATTTCAAATAGAGAACCTAAAGAACCACAATTGATTTTAACCCAGCTTAACACCTCTTTATAATGACTGGGATAGATAGCATTAAATAATATTTTGTCCATAAGCCTGAAAACCATAGCATAGGGTCTAGTCAATAACAACTCAAATTCACTTCTCCGAAAACTTATTTAATCCATGCACAGAGATTTATCCCATCCGTACGTGCAAGAAGAGGTACCTCTGTCCGAAGCAGAGTCTTTGCGCGTCCTTGCAGTAAGGAACAACGCGGCCCAGAAGTGGGTCATGTGCTGGTCCCGGTACCCTTGGAGCGCGCAAGTAACTGAATAACCAGCTGCCACTCTCTGAGCTGGAGTGGAAGAAAAGGAACGTCAGAGCGGCTGAATTCACTGTTCAGCGTTGGAGTGTGTCTAAGTGCGGCCAGAGGAGAGGTGGCGCGGCAGCGCTCCCGGGCAGCAGCCCGTGCTGGCAGAGGGGCAGCAGGGCCCGCGCCTTTCCCTGCGGAGCGCTGGCGAGATGGCTACAGTCGGAGTCATACCTAACGGGCACAGGGCGTTCTAATGCCTGGAATAATATTGAAGGTAGATAAAAAGTGACAAACCCACATTGAAATATTTTGTTGAATTCTAGTTTCATTTGCAAAAGTTTTCAATTATTCACATGCATTATAAAAAAAATAAAGATTCCCAAAGGGCAACTCCTATGTTACGTTTTTATGGCATAATGAAGAATTCCAGATTAATAATTTTTCACTGTCACTAAGTTCAGTTTATTTCCTTGTACATTTTCCTAAAAGTCTAAACACAGCAAGTAGTTATTATAAGTGTCTCTGCGGAGATTAATTGTTATTAAGGCTTTACTCAGTTCTGTCATGAAATGTAAAGTTTTCCTTTGAGCTAAACCAGAAATAAATCACAAGCATTACATTTGATGTAATTTCAATCAGGTTTCTGTGACACCTCTGAATTGCATGGGGGATATGAAAGGGAAATGTTGTCTGAGAGTAGTTTATTGCTGTGAAGCTCCTCTTCGCATCTTTGTTTTCTGCTTCCAAACATCTTTTTTTCTTCCAGAGAGTTAAATACTGTGATATCAATAATACTGCAGTTCAGCTTTTCAAACAGGGCTGCTTCTGGGCCCGGGCCCATCCTTCTGGATGCCTGGTCTAAACTGGACACCGCTTCTTGCCCTCGTCCCCAGCGTACTTGCATAATTCAGCTCCCACCTCCACATCAAGATTTTGTTGCAGATCAAAACCAGATGTGCTGTAACATAGGCAACGCCTGCTCTGAATATCCACAGCTCACAGAAAGCAACAAAGAGCTAAACTCCTGGCAAGGGAACCAGTAGTAGCCTGCGCTCCCAAGGCTATCATCTTAAACAAATGATATTTCTCCCCATCAACGTTATTAAAGCCTTTGTGTTCTCTGATCTATTTATCACTGTCTGTCTTCCTTTTCTCATATCACACATCTTGGGCTAACCAAATTCTTAACGTTAAGCGTCTCTCATGAGGCAGCAGTTACAGCCTTCCTGTCTTTTCCAGCTATACACACATAATTAATAATAATAATAAAAAATAACTGTGTGCAGCTGAATGAATTATGCATAAGTGAATATAACAAACTGCTTGACATTATCTTCCTCTTCATATATATCCAAGAAAGAAGATTACGTATCTTTCAAAGTCATTTTTCTATTAGATAGAAGAGTACGGGGTTTGGTGTGTGCAGAGTTAGGTACAGTCAAGTGAGCAAAATGCAAAGCAAGACTTACCCAAACCCCACACAATTCTTGCCAAACCGCACAGCTGACTATGCAAACAGAAGCCTTTGCACATACTACCAAAGGAGTTAGGCACGCATACTGCCCACAAATATAGATTAATTGGTAAAGTTGTGCAGATATGCCCACTTTAATTTCTTCCTCCATGTATGCTACTTTGCCTGACAATTTACTAATGTTTTTATATTTAAACTACTCCCTTCCCTCCTTTCTGCAGAACTGCAATTTTGGAAACTGCCGAAGTGAGTGAATTTTTTTTTTCCTATTTCCATTATGTGGAAGAAAATGCTACATAATACATTCTTCCTTATTCTGTTTTACACTTTAAAATACAATTATAGTCAAAACGTGAATCTCAAAATGGACTCATGGGACCAAAATCTCAGACACCGTAAACTGGCACAGATTCATTCTCTTCAGCAGAACTAGAGTCTACAGCTGAGAATTTGGCATAGAAGCTTTATATCAATGAATTCACTTAAAAGTGCAATAGTTTTCAAGGAAAAAGTTTTCCTGCTTCCCAGCTTGATAAACAAACTTGTAAATTTAGTACCAGTGTCCTTGATACTGCGTAAGCAGCAATAAATGATTCTGTGATCAGAACACAATTAACAATTCCCTTACTGCTGTATGAGCCAGATTCAAAGCAGACTCCCCCAGCTAAATCTGCCTCCCCTGTTTGCAGGACCTTGTTTAGCACAGAACCCATGCAGACACAGCACGGCATTCAGGCAGCAACTCACACTGGCACAGCAGAAAATGTATCTCTAATGTTACGGACTTGACTCCAGAGCATAACTGCACTTCTGGAGTTTCTACCCCTAATTTCCCTGGACTTAAAGAAGCATTTATTTCTGTCTTGCAGACCTCCCACAATATTTATGGTTGTCCTCCAGGAAAGACAGCAAGAAAAAGACAGCTCTGCTAGTGAGCAGCCATGACAACACGAACAGCAGCGCTAAAGCCGGTGGCAGAGAAAACAGAGAGACTACACTGTGGGATGCAGCCTTCGAAAAAGTAAATGAAGTCCCTGTTTAGATCTGCTGGACAAGTGGACAAAGCAGTCCAGCCACCAAAATGAGAAGCTTGATGGAGAATAAGAGACAGCTCAAGATCTCAGAAGGAGCGGTGGCTCTGACCGCACCTCGGGGCAAACCTCGTACATCTCGCGAGGTCTAGCTCTTCAGAAGATGTGTGCCAACGCTGGATCACTCACACAGACAGTCCCCTGCTTTTAGTAAACGTTTCTGACTCTCACAGACAGTTAACTAGAAAGTTTCTAACTATCTTCTCAGTAATTGGAATATGGAGAACAATTTATGTTAAATAAAGCAAACTCCGAACCAAGTCAAGCACATTTTTACGTCTTTCTCATCTCCTCAAAATGGGATCTACCTTTAGGTACCTCCAGGCTCTAATACCTCCAGCCTTCTAATAATAGACCTCTAATATCAATATACAGTAAAAGCAGGCAGAATTATCGAGGTCAAATTATTTCCCAACGTATTTAAGACATGCTAGTGATATCTTTCTGTGATGTAAACCAGTGTAGCTCCGCTGATGGCAATGATTCTGGAGGAAGACGAGGGCTGTACAACACGGCCTGCCCACAGACTCGAGGATATGTCACCATTTAGAAACTGAACTGAGCAACTTGGAGAGTGACTGTACTCTTTCAGCTTTGCTTTCCATTTCAGAGGCTCTCCTAATATGACTTATCAGAACAAAGTGTTCTGTTTATTAATAATTACCCTTATTACTATAGAAACAAGCAAACCAAACAGAAATTACCTATAATTTTCCATTGCGGAAGTTCAAATGCATGATTGTGCTACTGAAGTAAATTCCTAGGAATATTTGAAAAATTATATAATTATCTCCAAAATCTGCTAATAGCCCCAAAGCAAATGGCTTTTTATTGCATTTGTTACTTGTGACCTCTTAGCTCAATAATTCAGGAGGTGACTGCAACCACTTTCAATCTAATGGAAGGGGTAAATGCTGTTTGATTTGTGGCTACCTCTCGCAATCTCAAATAATTATTTCTCTAAAACAGAAAGTGATACTAGCTAGGAAGACGCACAGCTGAAATATTATGTAGCCACAGGAAAACATGAGGTTATTGCTTGTTATAAAGCAAAGAGACACTAGCCAGGAGCCGCAGCTCAGTGTGAAAAAGGACTTTGCATATTCTTCAGAAAGAAAAAAGGCTGCACAAAAGCAATACCTGATTATTAATAATTTATAATCAATATAAGCAATGACTAATAATCCACAATCAATTGCTTTTTCTAATGGAAAGGATTCAGAGAGGCCCAAATCCCTTACTTCCCAACTGACCTTTAATAACAGGCACCACCACAGAAAAGGGACATTTTAAGCCTTGCCCAACACACAGCACATTCTCCATCCCCACTTCTTGAAGACATCTACTAGTCTGTGGTCTTCACCTACAGAAGGCATTGTCTGAATGAGATTCTAGCACAGCAATTGGACCTTCCTCCTCCGATAGTTTATTGTTACCCCCAGTTTGGCACCATGGCCTTTACCCAGTAATCCTGTCCGACCCCAACAAACCCCAGCACGACACACTGCGTGGCCCTGAGAGGCGAACCAGCATCACTGACAACCAGAGGCTCGGCTCCCTTCTTGGTGAAACCAAGCTATGGGAAATGGAAATTCTACAAATAGGAAACACGGACTGGGCTGCAAAAGCAAAACTCACTAGTGATGAGAATATGTGCACGAGCAGTATGAATTGATATCTGCATATCTACATCAAATATGCACCTATGGCATGCCCGTATTACAGAAGATGTAAGAAAGCTCTCTGTTTGCCGATCCCTTTGGATTATACTTGCTAGCCTACTCGCTCATGTTGTACTGTCACCTTCTCTCTGTCTTGCAGTTCAAAACCTCCAAAGTTAGTTTATCTTTTATTACAAAGACTGATTTTCCCGCCCCTGCAAACTTCTGCTTCTATAAGCTCCATCAAATAATAGGGCTATTTTAGGTTTCAGTCTGCTTTAAAAATAAAAAATAAAAAATTGCGGAAACAGAGACCCCATCAGACGTCTTCCTTTGTAATGTGTTTCGTCTGCCCTCACATTTTTTAATTAAACAATTCATTGTCTGACGGGGGGAGGACAGGACAGGGAAGAAATTGATTTTAGAATTCATCATTAAATGCCCTTGAGTTTTTTTCCCTTTTTTTCCCCCCTTTGTTTTTCTAATAACAGCATGGCATTGTCAGCAGACAGAATCAAAGAGATAACTTCAGAGAAGTCAGAACACTGGAGGGTTGGTGTCTAAATGTATGTTTTAATGCTTGAAACTATTATATAAGGTATTTTCTGGGAGCTCTTCATGGAAACAGGTTTTTTAGTGCACAAAAATATCCACACATTCATGCACACACAAAAAATGGATTTTTCGTTAAGTGCTCTCGAAGCGTATGGGCTGGGATGGCCTTTTCATCTCTACTGGTGGGCAGGTCAACTGCCTTACTGCAGCGCGACTGTGGGCTCCTAAAAGCATTTTCAGCTTTATGAACAAACTGATATAAAACATGTTAAGACTGACCCTGCAATTATGTTGCATTGAGCAGGATCAGCACAGTTATTGCCTCTTGCAATCTTCCCTTTGTCGGTTCAAATGCAAAGAGCACTGATAAACATTAATGGCAACCAAGTTAAGACTCAACATTCATTTTTAACCTAACTATTTCAGTACGTAAGTCCAGGGACTGCAATTTAAAGATAATGAGACTGCTGTCAATGGCATGGATGTGTTATAATCACTCAAAACTACATGGAGGACAGAGGAATCGGCAGAATGTATAACCTAATTTTATAAAGATCCCAGTGTCCTCAATTATGTTTAAAAAGTCTCATGGGAAGCACTTGCTTTTCCATTTTGCCTAATACAGCATTAATAAAGAAATAAAAAATGTAGGTGTGTTCCATCATAGAGATTACCTTGGGTTTGCAATTTCCAGTAAACATGAGCAAATGTATGTAAATACGCATAGGAAATGAAGTTTTCCTCCACGGACAGAACATTTGCCTTGAGAAACGCCGTGAGCCATTCCGTGCGAAGCAGCCCCGCTGGGCTGCAGGAGAAAAGCGCCTGATGTGGCAGAGCCTGGGTCACCCCGACTCCAGCTGAAGCCGACGGAAGCAGAGAGAACCCAGCAGTATCACCCCGAGCCGGTTCCCGTTGGCTGAGCGGCAGCTTCGCAAGGACACCTAGAAGGCCCCTTACAAACAGAAGCAACACTACGGCGCCAGCGCCACCACAGCTGGTATTTATTCTGCAGAGAACATGTAGCAATTAGTGGGAGCCTGTCACACTGTGCGTGGCAGATTACACGCATCATGAATTTTGGGTTGTTTTACTCCTGTTTTCTAAATCATTAAGAACTAGTTCTGATCTCCCAAGAATGTATTTTTAAATTGAAACACTGGAGTGTAGTTTCTGGTTTGTTTATGAGCCAATCACTTTGGAAATCTTAGCTATAAATTTTATGATTATTATTACAACAGTACTCACAGTATCTCTTCAAACATGGCAAAAGCTATTGGGTGTCGTCTGAGCCCTCCCTCAACGCACACTATTTCTCTGATTGACATTTCTTATTTTATATCACACATCTGCAGTTTCTATGTCTCCCCTCTAGATCTGGGGACTGATCTGTAGATTTGCATGGAACAGAAATTTCAGGACTTCATTGTGGAGTAATCGCTCAAAGTTATTGCAATTTAACCTGATTTTCATAAGCGTTTTGTCCGCACTCATTCTTTTACGCTCTCCTGACATTTTCTCTAGATACCATTTAATAGAATGTTTTTAAACTGAAAGCATATGCTTTGGAAAATTGCTTCTCAGAGCTTTACACCCTTCATCTCCCACATCCTGTGATTCAAAGGTACAACATTCCTCAGCTACAAAGATTTGCATCACATGCATGTAACATTACCTGCCTTCATACCTATCAGGATCATTGTGTTCGCAAATTTAAAGCAATAATTTCACTTATATTTTGGGTGGTTATTACATAGTTTAAAGAATTTATTAGCAAGGTTCAAAAAGGCCATTAAACACCATTTTTCAGTTGTGGTGAACAGAAAATCTAAGAGAGACCAAAACTAACAAAAACCTTAAAGCTGGTTTTAAAATTAGAAAAATCCCCTGTGGTTGCTGATACACAGTGATCATTCTTGTAATTTTAAAAATGAGTTTTTATTGTAGGTTTGTCTATCAGGAAATGTGATTTTTTGGCACTGCACATACAGTTACTGATGTGAGTCCTGTTTTGCGTTCCTGAGCTTTTCGCTTAAGGTAATTACCATGTGGAACCCTGCCAGAAACAAAGGGGTGAGAAAGATCCAGGACAAGAGGTTCTCATTCACAAAACTCCTAGAGATACGTGACAGAAGCTGGACTGACTAAAACCTGCTCTGAGAAGAGCCACTGGTCACCCAAATCCAAACATGTTCCTCAGTTGCTTCCAGAATATCTTTTTATTATTTTTTTTTTTGTATTTAAAACTAGCTCACAGTTTGGAGGTGAAGGGGATTGCTGTTGGCACAAACCTCAGCATCTCAGTTCCGTCACCTTGCAGCTCGGCTCCTGTACCGCGGGAAGCCCATTCAAACCCCGGTAAATGCTAACGGCAAAGGCAGCACCGTTTGTATATTCAGTTTCTGAAATGCAAGCCGGGGGCTGCCTCTCCTGTGACAGCTGCCTGGTTGAGGCTAATCCTCCTACCAGAGCACCTTCCAATGCAGCTGGGAGAAACAGCCAGCTGCCGGTCCCCAGCGTTCGCCCAGGACTGAGGAGGGGGTTTCCAGCTGGAGCCTGCTGCCGTCGCCACCTCAACGAGCGGGTCCCCCGAACGTGAACATCGACACAACTGCCGCTCTGCTGGCTGTGAGTTGATAGCGTTACAGGCCACCCATTTGTTCTTTGTCAGACTGGCTGCACCCATGCCCACATGGGATACAAGGGCTGAGGGGGAGCCGCTTAAGCCAGTGCAACTTCATCACAAACAAGACCTCTGCACGGCGGGTACATCAGTACGTTGTCACTTATTGGTCATCCCAACGAGAGAAAACGATTTAGAATCATAGATTCGTCTTGGTTGGAAGGGACCTTTAAGATCATCGAGTCCGACCATCAAGCTAACGCTGCCAAAACCCCCACTAACCCACGTCCCTCAGCACCACGTCTGCCCGGCTTTTAAATCCCTCCAGGGATGGTGAGTCCACCACTGCCCTGGGCAGCCTGTTCCAATGTTTGATAACTCATTCAGGGAAGAAATTTTTCCTAATATCCATATTAAGCCTCCCCTGGCACAACTTGAGGCCATTTCCTGTTGTCCTGTCACTTGTTACTTGGGAGAAGAGCCCGACCCCCCCCGGCTACCCCCTCCTTTCAGGGAGTTGCACAAAGCGATAAAGTGTTCCCCCAGCCTCCTCTTCTCCAGGCTGGACACCCCCAGCTCCCTCAGCCGCTCCTCACCAGACTTGTGCTCCAGAGCCCTCACCAGCTCCGCTGCCCTTCTCTGGACACGCTCCAGCCCCTCAGTGTCTTCCTTTAGTCTTGATCCGTTCCCCCATGGCGATCAGGGGCTGTACCCCTTGTATGGCTTGTGACCGGTACTAAATATCTCAGCCTCAGAGGATCGCTTATCTTCTTTCTGCTCTGTCTTCAAGCCTGAATACTAACACAAAGGCTTTAAGTTTTAGTTTACACAAACCCCCATCAGTAAGGCTATTTCTCAGAGAACTTTCCAAGCTGAAAAGGTAGAAGAGAATTTATACCATGTCTATGGTGTAACTTGAGAGCTCGGAGTTACAATATTCTCTCTTTTACACCCTGTATCTGTTTTTATCCATCTGTGTCAATGAAAACACACAGGGAGCCAACAACTCCAGCTATAATTGGTGGGAGCTGTAGGTACAAATGAAAAACAGTTTTTCTCTTTAGTATATACAACATATGGAGCAGTTCTGTAGGTCAGGAAAATTATTTCTCAGTGTTCTGTGGGTAGATTTCTGATAGCAGTTTTATTTTTCGGTGTTGCAAACTTTAAAAGAGTTATGACATTATTGTTTCTTTCTAGATTGCCTTGATTGAGATCAAAGTTCAGGGGTTGTATCATGTTACCAAAAGATTGCTTTGTTCCTGTTGTTTTCAAAGAATTGCATGGATCTGTACTGAGCAGCTTAAGAAGCCGTAAACCTTAACTTCATTCTTGCTAGTATTAATGAAAACCAGGAATAGAACAGTAAAACATAATTAAGCTCGTGTAAAAGAGAAGAAACTCCAGCCCACACGCTTTCCCATTGTTCTTCTGCTTTGTTATTTACAGAATGCCTAAAAAGAAGTTGTTACTGAAAAGATGCAACTTGTTTCAAACTGTTTTCATTATTATATTGTCTTTCACTGCTCCTGCTTTTCAAGCCAAAGACTTTCAGGGTAATTCTGACTTCAATGCCCTTTATACTTATCATATAACTCCACAAGGGAGTTATTATATGCAGTGGATAATTAAGCATCTTTGCTGATGGTAGTCTTTGACTATGGCAAGATTCTTACAGCATTAGCCTTATTTTCTGAACAATTTTGTCATTCGCTAATTAGAATATGGCCTTAAGGTCTTTTAGAAACATTTTCCTGAACTCATCTTATTATCCAGAACTTTTCTGTGCGTTTTCCTAGCCATTGTACAGCAGCTAATTGCTAATGTAAATAGTCACTTATCAACAGAAGCTTTCTCCTAAGTGAGCAGCCCTCTCCCACTGCCTCCTTTCCTGCAATGAAAAGTTGAACCCTGTTGCACTGAGGACGGACAACTGAGTTGTTGTCAGAGAGAGCAGTGTTCTATTGCTACTTTAGTGTTGGTAAACCTAATTCTGTATGTGAAAGTCCTGAAACCTCCGAGACAGGAGCCATCTGAAACTGAGGGCTGTGCACAGTTGAGAAGATGTGTGCTATGAAATACAAGAGCACTCCAAGGTGGGATCATGACTTGGAAACCATGGAGCAACATTCAGGGAAATGGAGCAAGATTTAGAGCTTAATAGCGTGAAAACTCTATTCTGTTTTACTTTACACACATGGATTTTCCCTGTAAAGCTAAAGAACTACTTGAATATTTAAAATTAAGCACGCAATTAAATGCTTTTCTGGATTCTAGCCAGACTGCTCAGCAACTTGCTCTGTTATCCCTCTGGAGAGCAGTTAGTTTGTCTTTTGAAAGCCAATTTGTCTGCCCTTAATGAATCACTTCTTGCCTCTGTCCTGTGTTTTATTTCATTGGTTTTTACATACACTTTTATGAGATGAAACGACCATCCTGCCACCCTTCAAACACTCTGACAGGCCAAATACTCAGCCGAGGGTTGCGTTGAATCCAAATTCATGGCAGAATCAAGATCCGTAACATTGCCTCAGGAGTACAAAGTGTGAAGTGTGGAATCGCACTATCTTTGCCAAACTTGAACAAAAAATGAAAACACAGAAAATTGCAGCTCAGGAGGATGAAAAGGGAAGTGAGTCAGCCACCATCCCAACTTTATCACAATACAATGTTTCTGTTCTGCTGTACAAAAATACAAAACACAAGAGAATATGAAGAAAAATCATCACTAACAGGTTTATATACTTCATAAACACATACCTAAGAGAACCGCAGCTCTGCAAACAATCTGCCTATGACTGACAAAACATTTATTAAATCAAACAAGATGCTCTTGGCACTTCCAAAACAATTGAAATGAGAGGAGAAAGGATGAAGTGAGGCACTTGGGCCTAGTGAAACTATCTGAGGCAAAGGTATCAAAAACACACAAGCCACAGGGCCCTCTAAATGTTATTTTTCCTCATTGTCTAGCAATCCATTTTGCTTTAAAATCGGCATAAAAATTTATGACAGCCCAACTCTTTTACCCACTAATTATTTCTCATGATAAAATACACGCTGTACGGTTCTTGGTTCACCCCTTCCCTTCCTCACTACAGTAAAACTAAAATGCTTGACGGTCACAAGAGGTATTAATGCATTCCCAAGAAAAAAGGAAAAGTTTAGACAAACTACAAAGCCGTTGCAACCAGTGACTGCCTATAAACTCAACTGACCAAGAGCTCACTCAAGCCTCTCAAATGTCAGAGAACTGCACAAAAGCGTTCAAGAAACCTGTCCCACCATAGCAGCAAAAATTTAGCTCTTCCTTTCTGTGTTACCAGCTGCCCCCTCCGCGGCGGAGGCTGCACCTGGGATGTGAGCACGGCTGCTTCCCCTCTGCCCGCAGCCACGGCAGAGACCCGAGCAGCCCCAGTGGCTCTCCTGGAAATTCCGTGAATAATAAAGAGGAATCAGGATGTGAGTGAGATATCTTAACAGCTCAAATAGTTCCTCTACCTGATTTAAAATGAGGCTTGTAATACAGCTGTTTGGTTTTACACCTCCAGTTCCCCTATCTGATCGTTACCAGAAGGATAAAGCTGATGAGCAGCACTCTTCTGGGTTTTACCCAGAGATTAGTAGCAGTGCAGCTCAGGCAAACTGGTAAATGAATGACGACACCGTTCCGTATCTGTAGCTTGTTAAAAATTGCCGCTTGGCTTTCTATGAAGTAATTCCAGCACATGATATATTTTTCAGGAGAGGCATGTTAAATCGATGGTAGCGATGCACATTCTGTCAAAACAAGGAAACATTTTGCTTGCATTACAGGAACGAAACAATGTGCTGAAACACCATCTGAAACAGAAGGCTTCAGCTCATCCCATCTACAGTATATTCATTATATGCATGAATACTCCTCAGAACAACAAAAATTAGCCCTTGGCTATGAAGAAAGTATAAGATGGCAAGGCAGATTTTATACTTTTACTGAGTACCTGACTTGTGGTGGAAAGACAAAGCAGCTGTGATAAGGAGCACACCAGATCCTACGCCACGCGTACAGTCTAGAGGAACTGAACACATCGATGCAGATGGAGTAACAACATCTCTCCCCATTTAATGAATTTCTCTCTCCCCATTGGATAAATTTGGTCACCTGCAAGAGTTTTATTTCTGACAGTCTTTGGAATTAGCTGTGCTAGGAAAGCTGCTGTAGGAAGTGTTCGGGGGCTCCGTAGCTGAAGTGGATACTGTAATACTGAATGACATTTTATATTTTTGGCACAAAAATGGAATTTAGTTATTTTAAGCTATCACATTCCACTATGCAATGGCAGAAGGAGCCAAGATGATAAAATACCAGCTACGAATTCTAAGGCCTATTCTCTCCATCTATTTTTAGGTATTCAGGTTGCTATCAGCTCTTATACCATTACTAGGAGAAATAACATGACAGACCAACAATTCAGTGGAGGGACTTAGAGCAGCCTGTCAAGCTCAGGCTGTCAGAAAGACCCAGTTTGTTGGTATTCAAATTACTGGCAAGCTAGATGACCTGAATCTAGCTCAAAAGGCAAAAAAGAAATCACCTACCTTAATAACCAAAGGAAAGTCATTGCAAGAGAGGTTTGTAGGAAAATAAATACTAATGAACTTATAATCTTCTTCACCACTTACCAAAGTGAATATTACATCCAAGCAATATTCGGGTTATTGAATTCCAACAAGATAACCATCTCTACAGACTTCCCTCAGATGAAGACTAAATAGCTAAAAATTGACTCTGGAATTCTAAAGTTTCTAAAATCAAACAATTTCGTAATTGGATGTCCGATACCTGTGATCAGCTATGAGACTTGCAGCAAATTCTAAAAACACACGCATTTTTGAGGGAACAAGAAGAAATCTTTTTCAGAGGTTAGCAATAAAATAAAAGGAAGGAAATGGCTCTCAACCTACCTCAAAATTGTATCTATTTAAAATTTCTGGCTATATCGCAGCACAAGTACACATAACCTTTAATACCCTCATTGTTAAGATTTGCCAGCTAAGAAAGTGCTATTATCTGCCTATTATAGATAGGGAGAGTATACAGAGAGCCTGACTAACTTGTTCAGTGTCAGAAAGGGATCACATAGTAGAGCCAAGAATTAAACTTTGTTCTCATAGCTCTCAAATAAATGCCATTGTTCGTGAGTTCTTTAAATAAATAGCTTTTAACAGGGAAAAAGAGGAGGCAAGGGAAGAGGAGTACTTTATCATTAGAGATAAAGAACCGGAAGCGTTAGCAGGAACAAAACTCAGGGCAATTTAATGTAGGAAAGTACTATAAGGAACTTTTAATAAATCTAATAAATTAATCTGACCACAAGAAAACTAAGCAGGAGGAATATTTTAAATTCTATATTTAAATTGAAAAGCAGATTACATTTTTAATATGAAATGGAAAATCAAACATTATTCATTCCCAAATAAAGTTGGAAGTGATATCGGAATGTATCATAAGGTTTTTGTAGCAATTGAAGGAGAGTTCTTCTGATTCAAACTCATTATCCGTTCTACAATGGTTGAAAAGATTGGCAAATTCCACCCTACCTACATACATTTATGTTATCATTTATATAATTAGTTAGGAGCTGCTCTGTGAGAATGCAAGGTTGAAGAGAGTGTTTTTCAACTTGAAATAATCAATAATTTAGTTTTGATCAATTCTAATTTCTATGCAAATCAATTCTGTAATCCTGGTCCATCTATTAACTGAAGCCCACACTGAATAAACTCGATCACACAAGTATTCTAAATTAAATTCAGGCCTCTAACTTGATATTAAAGTGAAAAATTACCCATGATGGTCAAAAGCTGATAGATGGACTCAGTCACTTAGCTACCAGGAGTCTGGCTCACTTGATAATGTTAGAAATACTAAGACCTTAAGTGTCCCCAATACCCAAGAAGAAACTAAGCAGCACAGCGGGTGATGTGCTTTTGATATCTTGCACATTTTTTTAAAAGATATTCCCCACAATAGGGTAATTTCCATAAGAATACTGTTACACATTATTTATTTACTTATGCATACCACATATTCATGCCTGTCAGGAGATGTCTGCATGAAGATTTATTTTAGTGGATATACTATAGTATCCCTCCAAATGATACCTCTTTTACTGGTGTTGAAACACAAACAACATAGCTTCTGATGCTTTAAACTGATCCCCATTAGCACGACCTCCTTAAGCAGTTAATTCCTGCTCTTGGATATGTTTGCAGAATAGCTGTTATATGGCTTAAGGAAAAAAGTACTATAGAAAACTGCAATCTGGCCTGTCTCCAATTTTCTCCTCCAGTAAATATTTTCTCTTTGCTTCCTCATTATTCTTCAGTTCTATTCTCCACTGTAACATAATTCACATGGAATGGTTTATGTTCGTCATCATCTTGGATGACAACAGTTAACATCTTTCACTGCTACTAAATGTTGCCACTGTTGTGCGTTCACTAAACAAGCATTGTAAATGAACAATGAGGAAGGAAGAGCACACACCCACACAGAAACATACAGAAGAGAAAATAACACAGAAGAAATCCTGCGCGCTTTCCTCCTTAAACCACAGCAAAGATCATAAAACTCTCACAAAAACAAGGGAATAATCCTAAATAGCTAGGAGCTTACACTGACAAACTGGCTGAAGTCTTCTTTCTGGTGCTTCCTTCCTCTCCTTTAATTTAGTTGTGAACTAGCTTGGAATACGTTCTGGATTCTCCAAATACGCATTAAAATTAGTAAGACATAGGGAAAAAATCTGTTTAGAAATAACCTGCATGTAAGGCTGCATTGTTCACAGAATAATTTTTCCAAGCAGTACTCTGACTACATGTCCCCACGAGAGAGACTCCGTTCATCATCTAAATGGCTGTAATTAATTGGAAAAAAAATAACTGAAGGCGATTACGGGGAAACACATGGGAGGTGAGATAGACTATTAAATTTATTTCCAAGAGGAGATGTGGAAAGTATTACATTTCCCTGTCCAAATAACCTTAGTTAATATACTTTGATCAACTACTGCTTCAAATATATGCACAGCCTATCAGTTTATCAGCATCTCAAGGTTTTATGCCAATTGTTCTGACATGTTCTCAATAAATATAATAATAGCAAAAGGACAAAAAATAAATGGGGAGATCCATCTTTCAGTGACTAATACCACCTCAGCAGATCAATACATGTCATAACATTCTTATCATTTGGGAAACAGAAATCCTTTTACGGCAATAAAGCTTTAGTATTTTAGTTGTTAATTTAGATCAGTCGTGACAGACCCAGGAAATTTCAGATTGGTACAGGAAAAACACAAAATTCACCCAAAATAGTTGTGAAAAACATTTGGGATCTCAAGTGAAAACTTCCACCTGTTACATGGGTTTGCGATTTACGTCCAGATTTTCAACCCCCTATTTGAGGGGACAGATTCCAATTTTACCTTGTGACAGAATTCCATAAAATAAGTAAAATAAAGACACTAATGTGCTGCTTTATATTACTGCCATTGAGAGAATAACCAAATCCTGCTTTCTGGAACTGGAACATGAGAATTGTCAAACCAAATAATATAATACTGCCAAATATAGGCTAGAATCTTGTTGCTGTGAGCAGCAGGCAATAGTAGGTGCTACAACAGAAAGTGTTGAAGCTTTTGTGGATTTTTCCGTATTTGGGAATCCCAAATTCTCCTTTCTCAAAGGGAAAGAAACTAGTTGTTTTAAGTGGGAGGGTTGATACTCCTTGTAGTTTTAAAATCATCTAGTGGAACTGGATATTGGATATTATTATTATGCCCATAGCCATCTCTATTTTTGAAAGCTGTCAGTTACAATTGTGGCCATACCTACATGGTACTTCTTATTTGGAAGTCTACAACCAGTTACCAATTACTAATTTTTCCAACTTGAGTGAGAACTAAGTTATTAAACCCTTTGGGCATATGTGCAGGCTAAGACACACAAGGGTTAAATAAGATTCCTGAAATAAGTCAGTGACAAATAAAATCCAGGTCATCTTGGCTTTTAATGTTGTAGCTCACTCAGCATTTTTATAGAGTGATAAATGAAACACTTTTCCTGTAAAGACAAATTTAGCTCATTTTCCTTATTAGAGTAAACATTGATACCTACTGTCTGGTTTTGCTAAACAGGGATACAGGCATCCCTGTCATTATTTTTCAGTTAACACGGAATATCAACCAGGTTTTAAAAACTGAATGTGTGTTATTCCCCTTGAGCCTGTGAACTGCTGCTTACACTGTGAAGGCTGGAAGGAGGCTTAGATATAAAAAGTATATATAGATTTGTGTATGTTCATGAAAAAAAGATGGTAACAAATATAGTCAACTTTTCTCTCACCCAAGGACTGGAATTTATATAGGGCATATTTCAGGAAAAGTCTATGGTTGTATTTTATATTTGGCTGCGCAGCCGCGGCGGCAATACTCATCTCTGGCACAGGGGAAGAGCGTCATGTCAGACGAACTCCAGCTGTCCACCCCGCCTGTCGCTTCCTTCATCTTCAAGTTTGTAGCAGAGGGACAGAGGGGTCTGTGGGCATGTTAGCGTGGACTCGGCAGCGGGGACCCGAGGGAGAGGAGGAGGAGGAGGATAGGAGCTGGCTGGGTAGGGAGGAGGGAACTGGAGAAGGGGACAAGCAAATCAGAAATGAGAAAAGTGTTAGGAAAGGGCAGGATGGGCAGAAAATAAAAGCCTGGACAGGGAATGGAAAGGGAACAAGAGGACAAAGAAGTAAAAAGCCACTGGATGTCCCTTAGGGATATTTGCTCTTTGGAGAGAAGAGGAAGTTGATACACATTTATTTTTAAATGTCCTCAGTGTGCAGGTTCTTTTAAGGCAAATCTAGATGGCTCTGGGCAGGCTGCCATGTCACTCTGACAAGATTCCCCCCCCAAGAGTAATGACATCAAGGTATGCATGATGGACTCCACCTGATGTCATCGTCTGTGGCTTTCAGCCATGTGGCTCTCAAGAAGTGCAAAGCTAAAATGCGTGGAAGGCTATTCAGAGAGAAGAGCAGAGAGAGTGTCAGCAAGCGACATTTATCTCTCCTTAGAGAAACATTATCTCTTTTGACCCCTAAGTACACACATCTCAAGGTGAATAAAACCTTAAAAATCAACACACATAGGTGTTCTGTGTTCATTAACATACCAAACAACACCAACAAACGTGAATTTTAGGTTCAGGTTCACTTGTAGAGTTTTGGTACCAAGTTTACGAAAACATCCAGTTTCTGGATGTCTCTCCAGCTGGATAGCATAACCATGAGCTGCTGACCAGACAGAAAATGCTCTGAGCACAGAGATGAAAGTGGAGTTCAATAACAAATCCTTCGCACTACTTTTTCATGACCCTGTTCCTGCTTGCATGCAATGGCCACTGGAAGGGAATCAAGAACAAATGACTGATGTTGAGAGTTATAATACATTGAACATGGCAAGGGCTAGCATGTAGAAGACCGAATGGCAAGGTGTCGCACACCAGAAAGCACTGGGTCTCAGTGCTCATCATCGCCTTGCTCACCTCAGCAAGGAGGTCTGGCACGCTTTCTGGTGCCATGATGAATAGCAGGGATAAGACAACATCCATTTCCAGTCTGTGGAGAATAAGTTTTAGCCTTTTCATACTCTGTAGAAGAGTTTCTATGGGTGCGGAAGCTGGAAGAGATTTTTGAGATGGGTGTTCCTACACTTTGTTACGAGGGTAAACATCAGTCGTCCCTCAAAGACATTACTTCGTTGTCAGAAGAAAAAAAAAAGTCCTTTGAAAATGCATGTTCACACATTATTCAGGCTAAAATATTTCTGAAAAGTATTTTCCCTATGTTCAGATAGAGGTGGATATACCATCCAACCACAATCGAGGGCATCTTCATCCAGAGATAATGGAACAAGTAGCCCGAACAAGTAGCCCAAAGGCTGTCTTCCTCCTGCGCTTCTTATCAGTGGTCCTGCAGCTGGTCTCGAGAAAAAAAGAAATAAAAAAAAATACTTGGCTTTGAGCATTAAACCACTGAACATTCTTTGCAGCTCTATACTTAGTCTAGTACTTCCTATTTCTCTTAGTTTGATAAAACTTTGGTCTATAATTAAGCGCCCCACAGCGTCATCCCAGTTTTCAGAGATCTGGAATATACTGGCATATACCCTTTTGGGAAATTTTAAATTGCCATCCAATCTTTTGTCATAAGTAGTATGTCCTATGCCTCTGAAAGATTTTCTTTTTAGTATAAAAGATTATTTCTTAGAAAATAATCGTATCTGTAACGTCATTTAATTGTCTTTCAAGAAAGGTCCTCCCCTTCAGTTTAGCTTTTGTTTAACTTCTTGGAAGCACACTTTAAGCTTTTCAGATTTGCAGATGTACAATTTTGAAAGGCTGTTTCATTAATTTTTTCCCCAAGTATTTCTTCAACTGATAATACAGTGATATGTGATGAAACTTAAATTCCAAGGAACAAATGATATCAACCTATAAAAAATATGAAAATGACAATCAAGAGCCAAATAAATCTTAAACCTACTTTTCAGTTCAAAGGAAAGCAGTATGTTGTGCTTTTATAGTATTTCCGTATTTCTATTCTCTTTGCCAACAAACAGGGATTAATCTCAAAGGAGCTAACGACCAGTCCCTATGGGCCGTTATATGAAGTGGCACAATAGGCTGAATAATACTTGGAAAAAGTGTCACAAACGCAATGCAGAACCGAATCTGCTGCATTCGAAATAGCTAATGCTAATGCAGACTACAGGGCTGTGTTACAATCATACATTTTTGCTAAAATAATGACAAGCAACTCTCTCAATATTTTTTCATTCCTCTTAAGAATTTGTGTCCGCAGTTACTTTTCAGTAGCTCCGTAAAATCCCAAACTTACTGACTCCTTTTGCTGCTGTTTTAATTAAAATATCAGGATCACATACAGAATGTTTTAGCTCATTTCAGGACATGTTCACAGTGCTTTTATGGAATCTCATTAAAACTCACTGCAGGTGCATTAAAACTTTGCAATTTTATTTTTGTCTATTTGTTTTCTGTGAGTGATGTTTCAAGGGCATATCAGAAACGTACGAAATCATGACAGACTCTATTCAGCAAAATTAAGCTTTTCCAGTGCTGAGTAATTAAAGCTCTGCAGGCTTCCATGGTTCTGTACAGAGCTTAATCCTCACTGAAATTTACAAGTTAAAAAAAAATTAAAAAATCTGTTTACCGCCATTACAGAAAGTCTTTATTAGCTTTGTATTCTTGACCCTATTCCCGAGAAGTCATTAGAAATCTGCATTACTGCTACACAACGGGGGAAGATGCTCTCGTAGCCAGAGCACCGCCCTGCGTTCAGGAGATAATGTGCCGGCCTCAAGGGGTGGCCACATACATTGTGGTTGACTTTTCCACTCTCTAGATCTTAGCTCCTAGTTGTCAAAATGAGAACGATAATATATTGCTAAGGCACAGGAGTTACAGAATGCCAAAAGGCCTGCACCCACTTGAAAAGAAAAAAAACCCCACGCCATGGTTTTAATATATTAATGGTATATCTAAAAGTAGCTGCATATTTATTAAAAGGAGTTAGCACCTAGAGGAATTGAATTCTAAACTGTCAAAATAAAGACACGCCGAAGAATACAAACAGTTAATCATTATCCTGGGAAACTGGATGTGGTAAGGTGACTGCGTTTATTATAAAGCATCTTTTATGTCTTTCTATAGCTTCCTATAGATTCAGTGTTGCCAATTCCACAAAATGAATCTGTAGGCTGAGCAAAAGTCATTGCATAAAGTTAATATAGTTTAGTGTCTTGCAATATATGAAAAAACCCACAAATTTTCTTTCACAGTTTTTCATTTCTCCAAGTCTGAATTAAACTTCCAACATCATATGCTGCATAGAGCCTGGAGCTTCCACTAATATACCTGTTTCCACAGGAAGAAGCAATTGTTTCTCAAGAAATGATTGTGAAGCCAACAGAAAGAGAGTGGTGATGAATTTGGAGAGGACGGACAAAGTGGAACTCAGACATTTTTGCATGCTGTATCCTGCTTCGCATTCTTCTGTCATATAAAATGTCCACAGTCCACATATGTTGCCAAAAATACACAACTACGGCAAAAGAAAAAAAAATCCCTTGCTTCTCACACATACAGTAGGTCTTAGCAAAACCCAAATCAAATGATGAACAAAATGTAATGCAAATCTGCATTTGGGCATTTTGTCACTTGGAGTCATTTCCACCGCCACAGTCGAAACCACCCGTCCTAGGAGCGCTCACAAACCATGCTACAGCTGCTTCACTGGCAGTGTCCAATGTTAGCAGCAGCTACCACGTTCCAACAGAGGACACTCATTAACAGCATACATCACTGCCTCTAATCGCCTGCAAAGGAGGTTCAGATAGCTATTTTGGATTCGCCTGTGATGACCGTCTGCAGACAGACATTAGCGAGCTCAGCAGCAGCACCACTGAGTCACTGAAGGTGAGAACCCCGATGACGCAGTGGAGAACCGACCATGCACAAGCTGGTAGGTAAAGCAGTGACGCAATGTGGCTGTAAGAGACAACAGCACCCAATCACTCTGCCCGCGCTCAGATGAAGAGGGACAAGAAGAACCACTGAAAACCAGCAACCTCTCCTCTCCTTGAGCACCCGCAGCCAGTGCCGATGGAACAGCACACCAAACACGGGCACAACTGAGGGATGAGGCTCTGAGGTTAGAGTATATCTCACCTAGCACACGGATAGCAGTACAAGCATGGCACAGTGGAAACAAACATTCTTAGACTTGCCACATTTCTGCATGCCGCTGAAATCTTGCTAATTCAATGGTGAACGCTGGCTGTAGAAAAGGCCGTGTAAACAAAATGTTGAAAGATGTTTTGCTTGAATTCAGTCCAACAAGAAGGGAGAGAGTGCCCAGACAATAAAGGAATATATGGATTAGTCGCACACTTTGTTCATGCGATGCCTCTGTTCAGTTAAACTTGCCCTTCCTGACCTGCCTTCAAGATGTGTTATCATATTTTCTCTGAGTATTATTTTGGAAAAAACAAGACAAGCAATTCTTTTTTATTGATTTCTTCTGCCAGGTTTCTTGATGCAGAAGTACATTTTATGATCAAACTTCAGTCTTTACTTTTGTGGTGGTAAACAATATATGGTGCTGGGGTTTTTTGTTGTTTTTTTTTTAAAGAAGAGTATGTGTGTACGTGATGGAGGAGGTAAAAGAAATGCGTTGTTTCAAATCATTTAAAGTTCATCCTCTATATATTTCCTGTTCTGCTACTTCATCCTACTTTACAATAACCGTCACTAGAGGTTAACAGTCTAGTACTGCTCAGAAGGTAAAAAAAAAAAAAGTGGAAATCAACTTCTTCAAAACTTTCCTTCCTAATTGTCAATTAAATATGAATTAAGACTTACTTAATATGTATATCTGCAATGCAGCTAAATACTACCAGAGCATGAGTCACAGCTCTCTGATGACTGGCTAATGAAGTCACCACTATGTAAGCATGCACACACATGCATGCAAAAATTTACAGCTCCTGAATTTAATTCATAGTGCGTTTTTCCCTTGAGAAACTGCAAATAAGCTTCCCCTCCTGCCCTTTAAGATATCTGCAGACATTACTGTCTCTCTAATACAAAAGGAGCGTTATGTCTCTGCGGGAAGGCTTTGCAGGAGAAGGCCACATGGTTTCTTGCACAACTTTGAAAGAAAAGGACTGGCTAAAACCCAAAAAGATGTAGCAGGTATGTACTGCCACCTTTAACTGGAGACAGTTTTGATGTCTCCCAGAAGAATATTCAAGACAGTTATTTAAAGAAACATAAAGAGAAATCTGCTCTTCCTTTAAGAGCTGATCATATGTACTGTAAAGGAGTTGAAAACAGTTAATATCTACTAGGCATATTTATAAAATAAAGCTAGAAGGGAGCGGTTGTACTGAAACTCAATCTTGTATTTTGTCAGAGAACAGGCAAGGATGGAAGCAAGGATCATATGCAGCACCTGACTGCTACAGAATGTGGAATCACAGCATTCATCTATAATTTACGAGTTACTGCAACTGTTCATATACGGTTAGATCATATAGTTTTCACCCCAGTAGCCAGAGTCACTCTGACAGAAGGCTTTCTATCCTTCAGAAAATGATAATGATCATTAGTTGCGTTTCTGGAAATTCTTGCAAGAAACACAGAAATACGCAACCCTACAGATTTTTGTAAGCAGCATTGACTGACAGAATTACTTCAAGACCACTGAATTCTTGTACAATTGTACGTGGTGGTGGTGGGAAAGCAAAGAACCTGCTCAGATTGAAAAGGGGAGAAGCAAGAAATAAAAGCAAATGTTTTTCTATACACAAATCTAATATAAATGCATTAAATCATCATTTTATCTAAGTTGAAACTGCTTTTTAAAGAGAATTCTGAATATAATTTTAGGGGAAACATGAATGCTGGATTCTTTACTTGACAGCAATTGTTGAGTGCCAAGCAACAACATGCCATACGGCTCTGTCACCCAGTGCTGGTTGCACATCTTGTCATTAGGAAGACACATAAACAGTGAGGTGTGTGTTTAATGCTTTTCATTGTAAAGGGAAAAGCATAGATTTTCTCTAACAAATATCTTGGGAATAGAAGCTTCTTGTTGTCAAATATTGAGTAACTTAATCAATATGCAACGCTAGAGAAAGTAGAAGCACTCTAAAATACCATTACCTCAGCAGGTATGAAAAGCAAGAGTTCAACCTCACAGGTTTTGCAGTGGGGGTGGTGCGGCAGGTTTATTTTTTCTTGTCAGGAGAAAGACGATCATAATAGTAACTGGCCTCAGTAGAAGCCCTTATGTACATAACATTGAGGAAATCATGTCAAATACTTACTTAAATACCTAAAATCTGCCTTAGAAAGTCTTCCCTTTCCTAGGTTAAAGAAAAAACAGCCCTTTCTTCGTATATAAAAATAGAATATGCCTCGATATTTTCAGGGTTTAGGAATTTTTAGAAACTTTGTAAATATGCTACAAATATGGAAAAAATGTTGATTTGTTCATGATACTTTGCTATCTTCAAATTTGCATTTAATGTCATTTAAACAATGCAGAAGGAAACAGAGATGTCAGTTTTCATTGTTTTCTATTTTTGAATACAACAAAGTAGAATAATATAAACATCACGTCTTCTCTGGTTCCTCCACAGTTTCCTCCACAAATGCAGTATATTCCCATTTCTTAGACCAAACCACAAGTATTTCCCTGAGAGGTACTTTGTTGACTCTTCTGTTCAATTCTGCTTTTAGAACGTTTTTATCTTGAATGTGTGTGTGTATATATATATATTTACACACACGCACTTCTTCTAGATCAAGGATCTTTTTCTCAGTAACTGGGCCCTTGCCAAGAAGGAGCAATCCTGCAAATAGTGAGACAGAATCTGTTCCTACCGCCAAAACTCTCACTGTCGGGATGCACAGAGTAGATACGGGAGGCACGGAGGAGGCTGAGATCATTCACGTCTTCCAGTTATCAGAGGTGCATTCACTCGAGCACGGGAACTCTGAGGAACAACATTCCGATTGTCATGAGATTTCCAACAAAATTCAGAGAGTTCACAACAGCCTCTTCCTTGGATAGCTGTCTCTTTGAGACAGGGCCGAAATCTTGGCTCTTCTGCTATTCTGGCACTACGTCTGCAGGTTGTCACTTTAGTAGGATTGAGCAAGCATCTTTCTTGCCCCTTGGAGCAACCCTTGATTCTGTTGTTAAAGGGCATCACATAGCTTAATTTTGGTTTGGATTTCGGTACTTCTCCAAGCATTTGTACAGTGAGAAGACTTCAAAGTACCGGCTTTGCATGCTTCCTGGCTGATCACCAAGGGCAGGCGCACGCTTTGTGCCAGCGTGCAGGGGTCAGTGCTGTTTCTTCCCCTGCGTCACTGTGCAAGCAGGCAGAGAACACGCAGCACACACCAGATCACAGAACTTTCTTCCACAGGACTCTATCTTTAGACAGAATTAATAACAAAAACATGGAGAACCAGCAAATTATTCAACAACAGTGGCAACTACAGAGACGGGACGAAGGCTCCAAAGGGCTTGCACAATGAGCCACTTCCCGAACAACTGCCGTTGCACCTACTTGCAAAGAAGTGCAATGTCTCTGCCAGGCACAGAGCAGTTCTGAGATCGGGGTATCACTCTAAAACAACATTTTTGTGCTCCACAGAGTCATAAAACATGGCAAGACACAGTATATGGTGCTGCAGCTCAAGCTAACCTGGAAGCTGATCTGTACCGGCGCTGCAGGTGCCCTGCCGGTAGCTGGAGAGGTCTGCTGCCTGACAGACCCTTTTCTCAACAGATACATATGGTGTGTTTTCAAAACCAATTTTAAGTTAGCCTGGAGGCCGCTTGACCTGCCCTCCAACCAAATTATTTATTGGTGAAAATTAAGATCCAAATCACTAGAGACTGCCAAATGGAAGGTACAGCTCCCCACACATTTTTTTAAAGGCAGAAAACAAGCTAAATGCAAACTGAGGTTAATGCAATATATACAAGAAAGAGAAATAAGATTAGATGTGATGTATGTGCCAAGAGGCCTTCTGCAGGCAAGGGATGAAAGAGAATAAGGTTAACATCTTTGATTTTTCCCCTCCCCCTCCACAAGAGCTGAGAGGAGTCTTCACAGCAGCAAGGTCAATTCTAATCTTATTTCCTTATTTCTCACAGTTATTTCATTACCTCCATTCCCATTTTTTAAACTTCACAGCAAAAATATTTTTTCCAGAAATCTCTGCAATTCAGGATCAGTTAGATATCACAGTAGCTCATTTAAATAATTAACATGAGACATACGCAGAAAGAAACCACTTTAAACAATAGGCACCTGCAACAAATACTCTAAGAAAATGCACCCTTTTCTTCTTCCGAACAGTTGCTGCCTCTCATGAAAACGTTAACATTTTGCACACAAAAAATGATGTAATTAGCAAGAACTTTCTCTATTTCTGTTCTCATTATTGCTGATTACCAGAAATTATCAGGCAAATAATGGCTGATTCTCTTTTTGTGATCAATTTATTCACCCTCCATGTGATTTCTTTGGTGATGAACTGAAATTTAGGCTCTTGTGTCTGCGGCGCTTTATAAGAGAGAGAGTAGTGGGGTGAGGGAGAGAAATTAAACAGCAAGTATGTGTGAAGTGTCATAAAGCATTTAAATTATCTGTGCCAACTTATAATTCTATTTCAAGACCTGCAATATTTTTTTTACATTTTTATCAAAATCACATCTCCTAGAATCACCTGATTAGTCCAGACTTCATTTATGAATTATAACAATAAATAAAACCAGCTTGTCACACAGCTAAAAGATTGAGAGCATGTTTTTAAAATAAGCTAGAAATGACCGAAAAGATGGAAAGCTCCAGAAAAATAAAGGCATCCCCTGAAAATCTTTAAAGAGAGACCCCAAATCTCATCATTTGAAAGGTACTCTCATAATTTTGGGGTGATAATACTGATTTTCCCATAGTAGGGCAAGACTCTGTTACCATGGCAGCTGGCAAGAGATGGGGATTGCTTCCACTTAAACACCAAAGCACAGCCAAGTTTTAGCAGTTGCAGCAAAAGCTACCTGGGAACACTGAAAAAAACCCATCCAAACCTACCCAAAAACCTGTGCCGAGTTCTACATTGCCAGAGCTCTACTGCTATTACTATCCAACTCCCTAATTTAAATCTACCTGGCACGCATCTTTGCAAGCTGCAGCCAATCTTTAGACTATTGTATAGTCACCCCTTTATTTTTTAAGAGGTTAGGAAAGATTTCTCTTGCTCGAACCTCTTAATGCCCCGTCGTTTAGGGTGCAGTCGAGCAGGCTCATCTTCTGCCTGGGAGGAGACCCCCCAGCCCCCCTCCAGGGAGCTCTTCCCTGCAGGCACAACTCCAGTTCTCATACTTAAGACCAGGCGAAATGATTTGCTTTTCAAAATGGAGAAAAAAAAATACTATTCTCAGCCCGAGACTTTGCATTTTAAGCTTTAGCCTGGAGCAAATTATTAAGGCAGAGTTACTGTCTAAATCCCTAGAAATAGGGGTTTATAGTGAAAATACTGACAGATCCATAACTATAGCCATGCAAATACAGCAGATAAAAATATGTCTAAATGATAATGTAATTTAATGGCTTAAAGTATTTTTACTGGGGAGGAGGGTAACGTCTGCTTTATTTTGACAGTGTAAAATGTCAGAGCAGAATCCAAGGATGTAGCAGAGTCATACTCTATACTTCTTGGAGATTATTTGACAAGAACAATTTCAGTGTTCTATTTAATGCACTTAGGACAAATTTAAGTGATGAATTGATGCCTGAGAGACAGTGTGGCTAGAATTAGGAGAACAAATTTTCTTGTTATGGGAGCAGCTACAGGCCAGTTCAGTGCTGATAGGCATACTATATGTTAGGTAAAGGAAATCTGAAAAGAGTATTCTGTCAGCGGCTGGGAAAGTGGAAAGCTATATATTTATTAAACTGTAATATCACCAGGTTATACTTTGAAGTACCTCAGAGGCACTGACTCCTCAAAGTCTGTGGATACAAGAAAAGGATCAGAGTCTTTTTGGAAAAGTCAGCTTGCTAAGAAAAGCAAACATTACTGTACCTCTCCAGATGTCACTTTTAGTCAAATATCATATTATTTCATTGATCTCCTCTAATATGGAGTAAAATTGAACAAACCATTCTATAAAAATGAACCTTCACTTAATAACAGTGGAATGAAGTCAGGCATCATTCCAGAGGCCTCATTTTTATACCATTTTCCATGCTCAGTAAATAGTTACAGCCACACTGAAATCTGCAATTACCGGAGGTCTAATCCCGACCATGTTCTAGGCACAGTATTTCAGGGGACATATGCATCCATAAAGAATATTGTACTGGACATTTTTAAAGCATGATGGCAGAGAAAAGCCATACGCAAGAAGCACTTTGTAGAACAACTTAAAAACGAATCAGCCAGCTTTCAGAGATTTTCTGGGCAGAAACCTTCTGACTCAGGCTTCATCAACATTACCAGGAGCACAGAGACATCTCCCCCTGGTTTTCAGCACAGGCAAACTGGTGACCTGCTTCTAGAGAATCAGGAGCTTGGGCTGAGAAACCACGTTTGTTTTGTAGGATATAACAAATCTCAGAGAGCTCAGTAAACCAGCCAGCAGTGAGAGACCAGCATCCGGGTGTATAGGGCTTGCAGAATGGTTAGAATTTGTATGACCATGCATTTTCAACGATCTGTTTTAAATTATTTTCCACTGAAGTTGAAAAATTCTTACTCATAGCACTGAAGCAGGCACGTACAACAAAATGCTTATTTCAGTGTGCTGCATCCTTGAGAATCACCATAGAACTGGCATCAGCAGAGATTTAAATTAGGACAGAGTCCAATGTGGAGAGGGAACAGAGACGCACGTTGCTCTCTTCCAGGGCTTTCAAAGAAGGAAGAAAGGAGTAACGCTTGCTATCAGAACAGCATCTTGGGTATTAATCTGAGAAGAGTACACAAAAAATGGCTACTCTTCTGTGGCAGATTTCATCATTAATGGCTTGGAATTCAGCTAAAAAATTAAAGATGCTTCACCAAACATAACATTTCAAAGAACGTCAGGAAAAGCTGGACTGAACATGCGGGTCTGAAACACAGGTGTAACTCTTGCCTCTCACTTGAGATTTGATAAATGGGATCCATGAAATCTACACAGAAAACTCTATCCTGCTCGCTCCAAAAGACTGAGCCTTACCCAACAGACAGAAAGCACCAGTACCTTATTACACACTGATTACAGCTATTGCCTGTTGCCCTGATACATCATGGTATCATAATTTGTGCAATTACCGCCTCACGCAGATCATGTAGCACACCCTCGGGAATGATGATTTAGGGAGATGAGACACATGGCTGATAAGTACTAAGGGTAGAGCAATCTAAAATGCAGGGGTTGTAAAGTGCTGTCTGATCTATAGGCTCAAAATAGTCCACATTTGCAGGAAGTTATTGGAAAAAAAGGATGGCCAGTTGGTGAAGAAACAGGGCTCGGGAGATCTGGATTCAGTTCTTAGATCTGTCAATGCGTGGCTTTAGCAAAATAATATGTTGCACTTTTTTGTCCATTTGTAAAACAGAAATTATCTTTCCCTCCCAGAGTTTGGAGAAATATGCAAATGCAAGTACAAGAGACCACTTACTCTGCACAGGCGTACCTCAGTTCAGGATGTGCAGGCATAAATAGTGCTGCCATCCTTAAGAACACTGCATGTGTAAATCAGGGATGAAGCTCAGAGTGCAGATTCAGGCTGAGAATCAGACTAAAAGAAGTTCAAGGTGAATAAAGCAGAATCTGCTGCTGTTATTGCTTCTTCTAAGCTTTATGCATTAATGACGTTAGAAGATAGGATGAAACAGATTGTATATGCTTGTAAATATTGTAAACGCAAATGACAAATATTTTTTTACACATTTTTCATATTTAGGGTCCATTGTAGTTGAAGAGTTATGCCAGATATAAGGACTTATTAAATGCAAATAGAAAGACCAGCCTCTCTTAGTCAAGAAGAAAAGTGAACAACCAATAATTCAGGTAGCATCCCCATGGAATCATGTTGTTGAGTCTATGGAGTCATCTGTATATGCCTGTGGACTTCATGAAACCTTCAAAACCAGATCTATGCTTCTCTCTGTGTGTTCACGGTCTGGCCTATTTTCTTCCATGGAGAAATAAGCCATAGATCCATTTGATTTCAGGTCGTTTTACCAAGCAAAAACTAAGTTATAATTGTATATACACAGTTTACAAGTTGGCTTTCTCTGTTTGTTTTCAACTTTTGAACTTGTTGAACTATTACATGTTGACTCCTGTCCCCAAGCCTAACTCAAAAATTAAAGCTCTGACAGTCAATTTGGCTTCAATTAAAAATAACATTATTGCTCCATTACTAAAAGGGACTACTTCCTATGAGATTTGGATTAACAAGGAAGACACATCTATGGCAAATCTAGAGCACAATGAAGTTAACCTGGACCAAATCTTTCTCCTTTATATTCTCTATCAACTTTATGGTCACTTACCCAGCTTTGATGAAGTTAAGAGAAAAAATGGAAATTATTTATTGATTTCTCCCCACTCCCATCCCTCTTTTTACTAACAGCTATCCCCACTAACGTTTAACTTTACATTATAGTCAATATTGTTACTGTTTGAAAAGAATGGAGAAAATATCTAGCAATTTAAAATAAAAGTCAAAAGATGAATTCTACCAAACCATATTAATACTTTGGGATCTGAAGTCAATAATTAAAGCAAGAAAAATCTGCCATTGCTATATTTTTAAATTCCCATATTACTCTATTTTATCAAAAACCACGCACTAGGTGATCAAATTAATCTGAGTCATTTAGAGGAGGGACCATGTGGTAGCTTGCACTGGTTGTTCACAATAATTTGGACGTGGCAAGTAGCCAAAGGACTACTCACAAACATACGGTTATTTATTTCCACTAATCAGGCACTAATACAGCCTGTTTGCTACATTGCTTTATAAATATAACAAGCTTCAAAAAGAAAAAGGACCACAAGTGCAAAAAGCAATTAATGAAAACAGCCCAAACCAGCATGTAGAATCACCAGCATCCCTAATCCCAAAGGGATTTGCTAAATTCTTTTTCACTATCACTCAACAAATCCCCAAAGACTGCCTCAAGCTTAACCTACTGGAGCATGTTTGACTCCTTTGTTTAATCACATCTGAAATGGCGTCTTCTAGAGTGACACATCAGCTGAAAAAGTTTAACTGTTCTTCTGAAAACAGCATCGATCTATGTTTTATTATAAAGGCTGTAAGAGGTGTCTTTCTGTGAAAAGAAGAGGTGAGGGAGTGAAATCCATGTAAGTAGCAAGAAGAACTGGGTAAATTTATTTTGGTTACGAAATAAACTCAATTAAAAATGTATTTAATTGTTCCACGAACTCAGATTCTTCACTCTTTGCCAAATGCCACAAAAGAAATCCTTAGTGGCCCATGGAACATTTGAGGCCAAGCAAAATAAAAATTTATGAGTGAAAATTGTATCAGAAGAAAATATTTTAAAAAAATCTGGGTATGGTTCTTCCTGATTATTCAAATCACACAGCCTTTGTTTACAGTTCCCAAAGCAATCCTGCCACTGCTACTTCCCAGAGTCAGCCAGAGCTCTGAGGTGGATCCATCTAGATCTTTTCCTTATTGTTAGCAAATCAAAACCTGTTTTGAATTTTAGAATGCAAGGTGGTATGATTACACTTCTTAAAAGAGAGAAAACTAAAAAGTAAACCAGAAAAAAGATAAAAAGAGTTTATAAGCAGGAATCTCCCTACCAGCTGTGTCCTCGTAAGGAAACTCTTGCTTCAAGACCTGGATTCAGAAAACTGTGCTTGGTCCCATCTAGTCTATAGGAAGCTTCTCCTTCCACCACCATGAATACTGGTGCTGTAACTTCCCTGAGAAGTCTTGGTTTGTGCCAACCCTCCCCTTCCTCTGCTTCCGTCAGGCCAGAGCCACCCATTCCTGCATGTCATCTGTGACTCCCAGCGTATCTCCTGCTTCCAAAATGCCCTGCTTGATCCAGGCATAGCTGTCACAAAGGAAGGTAACACATGTGCTGAGGGCAAACAGAAGAGATGCTTTTTTTGTCACAGAATCATACCATAGAATGGTTTGGGTGGGAAGGGACCTTAAAGATCATCTAGTTATCTAGTTCCACCCCCCTGTCCTGGGCAGGGACACCTCCCACCAGCCCAGGTTGCTCCAAGCCCCGTCCAACCTGGCCTTGAACCCCTCCAGGGATGGGGCAGCCACAGCTGCTCTGGGCAACCTGGGCCAGGGGCTCACCGCCCCCACAGCCAAGAATTTCTTCCTCAGATCTCATCTAAATCTCCTCTCTTCCAGTTTTAAACCATTTCCCCTTGTCCTATCGCTCCACTCCTTGATCCAGAGTCCCTCCCCAGCTTTCCTGTAGGCCCCCTTTAGGTACTGGAAGGGGCTATGATATATTGTCACATATTCCAGTAACTTCTAAAGGCAAAACACAAGAAATTCAACACATTTTATGGCACAATTTTCTAAGACAATTGTGTAATCAAGGATGGGAGGGCAGGAACCTGACCCTCTGATGGGAAACATCCCACTTCTGGACCACCAGGGAACATTTCCAGTTTTTCTGAACAGACAAATCTTAGGCCAGAGGAGCGAGTGTCGAATTATGGTCTTAAGTAAGAGTAATTCCCTCTGATGGGATCTCACTGGGGATCCTCAATAGCTCATCTGAAACCACTACTGCACAAATCATCATCACCACAAGATCTGTTGTATGCTGATGAAGAACCCCGACTTCACTGTTCAGTTATTCAAGATGAAATGACATGATTTACAATCAGAAAATGCAGCTAGAGATTACAGATTCTGAGGCTGCCAGAACGAAGCAACAGCAACAGACTAATGTTTGGATTTGGCATTCGGTGAGTATAAATGTTTAAGGAAAAACACTGGGAATAGGTTACAGAGTATTTCCTCTGTATATATAACAACTATAAGACCTACAATGTCACAATCATTTTCTCTTCAGTCTTTTGCAATATACTAATAGCTGTTAAAAAATAATGACCAAACACTCTGTTTTTAATAGGAACAGGTATTTTTCTGTTAGAGAAACTAAAAAGTCATCATGATAAATTGGTAAGCAAAATATTCTTTTACTCTCTTCTAACGAAGAATAACTGAACATCTTTTAAATAAAATTTTATGAAGCATTCAGTCCTTGCCTGAACGTATAGAGACGGAGCTTCATCATAAATCAATCTATTCCCTGGGGTTTAAGCTCCACAAAAAAAGTTTACTGGAGAAGAGAGCTGACACAACCTTATCCATAGTAGCACAAATAGTACTAAGTAATTACACTAGAAGATACGCTGTCATTTTAGAATTTGCATATGCAGAAGGCTTATTAATAGTGATCACTAATTTTTATTTATCAGTCATTCCCTTAAAAATTCCATGGCTCTCAGAAACAAGGAAATGAAGGCAAAAGAAAGGAGAGACAGGATATCATATTTCCAACCCTGAGCAAGGGAGAAGACAACTTTTGCAGCAGCAGCTAAATCCTCAGAAACAGGCAGGTTATCACACTGGGGGATTTTGTTACCCAGCAGTGGAAATACACGGGCAGCACCTGTGATTGTTGGGCAGCAGACACCTGCCAAACCTGCACAAAAGCATGAGACATCCTGGAGAGGAAGAAAAAAGGAAACTTACGCTGCCAAAGTGCCAACGATGTTTGTAAACTAAAGCCGGTGTAGCAGACAGCGGGACTGCAGAGGAAATCCAAGGCAACAGTCAGAACAGTCAGTGACCTTCCTAAATTATTCAAAATATGTCATTTGTTTGCAGCCTGAAAACTTACTTGAAATTCACAATCAAGATTTGAATCCCACTTCTGGTTTTGGATAAATAAAAACTATTTCTCCGCAATCCATTGAGCCTAATTTGAATCCTGCTATGGAACTTTCCTAATTAACCCATTGGGTATTTTCTTCCACTTTCTTTAAAGCACTATTGACGTTTGCTTTAGTACATCCACACATGGGAGCACCACTCAGACTCTTCTTTGCTTGTATAACGTGCCAGATTTAAGCAACAGCAAAACAAGCAAATAAATATGATTTCAGCAAAATAGTTTTTCCTCTCAGGAAGAATGTATCTCAAGTTGACCTACTGAAAATCCACGGAATTCTATTTACTATGTTAAAGCTATGGAAATGGAGATGCTGAAGATCAAAAGAAAACAGGAACTGCAAAAGTAAAGATGTTGTGACCTTAGTTAAATAGTATTGGGTATAAAGATCTACACACCTGATATGAAAAGCAAGGGCAGTTGTAGGATACGCTTAATACGGCTGGTTTTGACACACCCTGGTACAGAATCAAGCATGGAAACTCGTCTGTACTTATATCCCTCCTTCCTTAAATCCAGCTGGTGTTTAGCTACCTTGATGACCCTTGGAAGGCACTGTCACTGAGGGGAATGCCTGGTAGAAAGCAGACTTCGACTTACGGAACTCAGAAGCCAACTTGTGTTGATGATGGCTTGCCGCCTACCCTCCAAGATCTCCCAAATATCAGGACCATATCTTACTGGAAAACGAAACAGCTGGGACAGACCATTAGTACCCCTGAGTCTAGTTAGGGCTCTCACGAATTCAATTTTTTCAAAAGGTCAAATAACTCCATTGTATCAAAAAAGTGTGGCTCACCAATGTTGCTCATAGCAATACTGAGTTCCAGAAGACTGTTTCCCACTTTAACCAAAGGCCGTTTGCCTTAGGATCCTGAAGTTCTTTCAGGCAGAACTTCTGAAGACAAGGAGACTTCTTCTAAGAAAAGCCTTAGTAGTTGATTCTGATGACAAACTACCCTAAATTTGAAGTGCGCTGTTTCCAGCAACATAGTACGTAAGTGTGCATAATGCATCCCTTTCCTTTACAATGATGGGCTTGAACTATTTCCCCACTAGAGCGTCCCCAAACCTTCGGCTATTCAAAAATTATAATTCTACTTTCTCACCACCATGTATTTGCACTTACTTTCAATTCAGTATTACTGGAATCTGTGATTGGAAAATATTGCAAATAACTTAAAGACTTTTTCCCTCCAAGGTTTGCCAATTTATACCTTCTTTACTAATTATGAACTACTGGCACTTTTATAAAAATATTTTACTGATACACATCTAAATTTCAAAACACAAATGCTGCATCAAACATGTGCAGCGTTTTATCATGTGTCAAGTTATAAGACAATTTGTTACCATTTCATTCTTCTACACTAACTCCAAAATTCAAACCAAGGTTTCTCTATCTTAAAAGGCAAGATTAGTTTAAATTTCTGGAAGTGGGCTTTTTTCCATTATTCATATTTAAATTAAGTTCCCTTGAGATGGAAGAAAAGCAAGGAATTTTTATCAAGAGACTAATAATATAACCAGTGAAAAATCTGAGTATTTTTATATTGAATTTATAAATCATGCTAGCAGTAACCAAACTGTTTAAATAATATATAGAGTTTAACTATAACGTACTTATTGGCATAAGTAATTTTAGTGCTTTTTAATGTAACAAATCACTCAGAAAATATTCTCAGTTAATCGTTAGCATACTCAAGCCTAGAGAGAGGTGTATGTATTGTTCACTTCACAGCTTGGAAGGAACGGCTGAGTCATAAAGCCTCATATTCTGTGCCAACTGATTTACGATTTCCTAAAGATGTTTGGGTACCCTGACAAACTATCAATTTATCCCTGCATTATAAGACACTATCTGCAGATAGAATAGCACATAATTAAACTCAGGAGCAGGAATTAATTAAAATATACATGTGTGAGAGTGCGTAGACATATATTTGTGTTTAATATAGAAACAGTAAAAAAATACCTGCAGGCGCAGATATGGGTGAAATTAGCCTCTTCCATATCTTCACTATTTGCTACCGTATTTATCACAAAGTCAGAAGACAGAAGCTTCGTAGTAGTGCCTACACCAAGACACTGAGGACAGGGGGTGTAATTTTGGGCTGTGACTGAGTCAGGCAGCAGTGCCCAACAGATTTCCCGGCCTCATTCTGCACGCGACGGTTCATTCTGAACATCGAGCCACCATCTGCCCCCACCCACCCCGAAGGGCAAAACCTGTGGGTCCTTATGGAGCAGCGGCTCTGCAATATTTAGAGGGCTTGGAGCTTGTCTTTGTAGCTTCCCTTCTTCCCTCCGACAAAGGAGCCACAGGAAGGGTTACACAGTGTACAGTTCAGAGATATTTTCTGAACAATTAGGTGGAATCCACTTAGAGCATTCAGTGCGAGGAGGGACCAGAGCTCAGAGAGTTCAAACCAGACATACTCTATTGTCAGCCTCAGTTACGTGACACGACATTTTAATTAGAAAGGGTCAAAACTGAGAAATTTGTGTCAAGACACAGATCTGAACTTTCCCAGATTACTATCATAGTAAAAAGTTGAATTGGGTGTTGTTTTTCAGTCCTTTCTCTCATTTTCATATTGGAAATACTTCTCTGTTTGGGTTATTACCAGCATTCACCCTATAACTTTAAGTTTTCCTTAAAATTTCAGGCATTGTCTCTATTCTTGTTCTTTCAGTGATAAATTCCTTTTCAACTGATGTAGTTACTCTACTAGAAAAGTATAGATCTTTGTGAAAATCATTATTGGAAGTATAAGTATTTTGAGATAATTACTTTTTTTTTTTTTAACTTATTTATTTTGTAAATTTGTTCCTTTGTTGCGTGCCAAGTCATTTACTTAAAGCATTTCAAGGGAAAAGAAATAGCTCGGACGACAGTGAAAATACTGGAGGCCTCAGGTTTACCAAGACCAAGATGCCAGATTCACATCCAAGTTTTCAGCAGTGACGAATACCCTGATTCAACACATTGTGTAGCTTTTATGTTACTGTATAAAATTAATTGACTTACTCTGTTAAGGGTATTCCATGATTCTGTGATGAGGTCTTCTGTAATTAAGAGCTTTGAGGTGAAACAGTGGATTCGAAAAAGTTGAAAACTGCCCCTCTAGCTTCAGTTTATGTTTTAGGCTCAAATTACTTAGATTATCAAAGACTATTTTGTCTTCAGACGTTTAAATATTAAAACGGGCAAAGTCCACAAAAAATATAGATGTCTTCCAAATAAATATGAAAAAGATTAGGCTAGCCATTACAAAAGTAGCATAACATAATTCGTGTGTAACAATTGCTTGAGATTATTTAACCTCCGTACAATAGTATTCACACATTAACCGCACATTCGAGTTCAGGAGAAAAGCAAGAGTAGGTCCATCGAGATCTTTTGCTTAGAGCAGTGTTTGCACTGTCTTGTATCCCTAAGTAAAAACATCTACAGAGAAGCAGACCAGAATACTTGGAAAACAGAATGACTGCGTCTCATATAGGAGCGTGCTGAGAGGGAGTTCCCTATACAGTTAGCAGGCTACAAAAGTAGTTCAAGAAACAATATTTCTCCAATATTTTAGTATTTCTAGTGTATATATTTTCAAATAAATTGATGGCTCCTTAAAACATTCTTTTGGAATCTACTGAAAGGGAAACCTGGAGCTCTTCAGCAACTGTCACATTAGAAGAAACTCACTCAAATACACAGATGTTTCATAGGAAATTTTATCTGATGGCTTCCAGGCTGACAAGAAACCCAAACTGGGCATTCATTGCATTACGCTCTTCTGTAATTTCTGTGCTCCCCAACATCTAGCACATCTGCCTGCGTATAAACCAGCCATTTCTCTATACTGTCCTAACCTTTCCACTGTGATTCCCTTCATCTGTTACAGAAAAATGTAATTCATTTGCATTATAAGTTCTAGTGGACAGGAATGCTTGTCTTGATTTTATTGTAAAGCATCAGGGACACATGTGATGACTTACCAATAAATAATATTATAACCTTAAGTTTGCATGGTCAATAGCACTGTGGTAACTGGAGGCAAAAGAATGACATTGGTTGAATTATTCTGATCCTTTCATCACACTCAACTGAGACACCAATTTTTTTATTGAAACGATATGTCGTGCTTATAAAGACAAATCTTTCAACCGTCATCTTTTCTCCTTGGCTAGAAAAACTTATTCATACCAACTGTGAGTTTCCCCATCCTTCAAGTCACGTCTACGGCTCCAGCAAACCCAGTCACTTTGTCCAAGTTGTTCAACAGTCATCTATTAATTCCAGCATGATTGGAGGATACACTCAAAATATCTCGGGGGACTCTCATGACCTTGTTATATTAGCCCTGCAAATGGATATAAACTTTATTCCATGGTTCAGCAGACATGGGTTCTATTCTTGGTTCCGTGATGTGAATGTAGGAAAAAAACCCACCACTCTGAGGGCCATGGTATTCCAAAATAGAAGCATTAAGGAAGGCTTTAAATCTCTGTGCGTGCTCCTGAAAAAGTAGCCGGCAAGCAGTCCTTGTACCTTCCTACCATCAATCAGAACTGAAAGAGAATACAGGAGGCACATTTTCTTGGGCCATCTACACCACTGAGCAAAATGGACTCTGAACTGATGCATCCCTTGTCTGTTGAAGCGTGCTACGAGTTGGGTGCTGTATCCCAGAGCGTACAATCTCGCATGTGAATGGCCCTGTCACCCTGGGCAGCTTTTAGCTCTCTCATCTAGCTCTGCTGGAATCATAGCCGCATGAGGGGAAACCCACTAATTTTTACAGGTAACCACATCAGGGCTTTTAATAAACATTTTTTGCTTGTCTTTGGAATGTAAGTCATTTAAAGTATGTATTCTGGAGAGACGAAGCATCCACAACACAGTGCTCTGAAGTCAACAGTCCAGCTAAATCCACATCATGAAATGAAATTCTAAACCAGATTTTCAAAAGATTTGCTTTCAGTTCAACTCAATACCCACTGAATTCACCAATAAAAATCCTAGTCTTAGAGGGAGCAGGTCACAAAGATGATCAGATGGCTGGAGCCCCTCTGCTGTGAGGACAGGCTGAGAGAGCTGGGGGGGTTCAGCCTGGAGAAGAGAAGGCTCCGGGGAGACCTTGGAGCCCCTTCCAGTCCCTAAAAGGGCTCCAGGAAAGCTGGGGAGGGACTCTGGATCAGGGAGGGGAGCCATGGGATGAGGGCTAATGGTTTTAAACTGAAAGAAGGGAGATATGAGGAAAAAATTCTTTACTGTCAGGGTGGCAAGTCACTGGCCCAGGTTGCCCAGAGAAGCTGTGGCTGCCCCATCCCTGGAGGGGTTCAAGGCCAGGTTGGACGGGGCTTGGAGCAACCTGGGCTGGTGGGAGGTGTCCCTGCCCAGGGCAGGGGGTGGCACTGGGTGGGCTTTAAGCTCCCTTCCAACCCAAACCATTCAGTGATTCTATGAACACCATTCAGTTTCTTTCTGCGTACTTTTCAAAAACATGTACAAACACTTCCCTCCAAGCACATCTATAGATTTTTTTCTCCAGGGCTGCATCTTAATATCAAGGAAATTTTCTGTTTAAAGGTGAACGGAAAGGATAAGACAGATATTGTGCAGCCTTTCGTCTTCTGCTGCCTTGTCTGCACATACACGCATCGTGGGGACAAAGGATTTATTACAAGCTAAAGAGGAACATTTTTGTGGGTGCCCTTTGACAAAAGGTACCAGCGCTACACTGACAGGGACAAAAAAATACAATTTAGCCTATTGTATTCTTGCAAAGGAAAAGGTTAAAGTTGGACCGAGTTTTTATGGCTCAGCTCAGAGGAAGGAATAGCTAGGAAAGGTTGTTGATACCCACTGAACAATACCTGCAGTTGCCTTTTGTGCTGTATTAATTTTCAGCAATAGAACGGCAGCCAGGGCAGTTAGAAAAGGACAGCTGGACCCCCAAATGGCTGACATCTCTATAAGGTCCAGGTGATTGCCTACCAGGGATCACAGACGTGCATTAAACTTGTTAGAATATGAGATAAAATCCTTTCTGAATCTGACCAGACAGAGTGCCATTTTGCCCTGTCTAGTACCTTCAGTCAGAGATAGGTAGATATATATCTTAGGAAAAAAATGTTTAAGAGCTTCTGCTGACTGAAGGATGCGGTCTAAGAACTCAACTCAAACTTCTATGGGGCTTCTGTAGGCATTTTAAAACACTGAAAGGCAAATATGCTTTGAGGATAGTGCTCTGAGGAGGTCCTTGGTTCTCACAAAAGATAGAAATCGCTAACTTTTTATTTAGATAAAAATTAAACCCCTACCTAGTCAGGGACTTTCAAATTTACTGACTTTGATAATGCAGAGGTACAGTTAGCTTACCTGAGCCTGGAAAAGATTACAGCAAAGTAGATAGATAGCTTACAGCTGAAAATTCAGGGCATTAAGAAGAACAAAACAAAGGGAAACTATCTGGCTATTTATTAAATCTGTGAGGAAATATCCATGCTGAATACCATCTTTGACCAGCTTTCAAACTACACATAGGAAAGGCAAGAAGTCTTGCATTGGACTTCATATGCTTGGGAAGACTTTGTCTTTCAGTCTGTTATTTTGGGCCTGTAAATTCCAAATAATTCACAGCTACGAAGGCCTGGTTTGGGACATTTCAGAAGCGCTTGAGTTTTTTTTAGAGAATGTGAGACAGAAAACCCAGTAAAAATTGGAAGAGGGAAGAAGACGGGGAGGAGGGGTACGTGAAAGGGTTTCCCCAGGCATATTCAGGCAATAAACTTCTTAAGAGATCCGCTGTCTGGCATAGGAATATGTTTTGAATGGATTCTCTTCAAAGACAAAGTAGAAGAGAAAAGTAGCTGAGGACAAACCCACAGTCATCACACATGGTCTAATCTTTTTTAAAAAAAATCAGTTTCTCGAGATCTCTCAGCTTGAAAACACAAGCAGTGGACGCACCCCAAACTACTACTGATTCTCACAACTCATAGCCCAAGAGTACCCGAAGGGAAATGCAGTAAGATGCTTAATAAGCTTAAGCAGCATACTTGTTTATACATTTATCTTGTTTTAAGAGATTAGATTTTTAAAATATCTGGCCATACAGTATTTTGCCTCCTCTATTTCAGAAAAGTCTCATTCTCAAATGTTTAGCATGCATGATGGTTTATTTCCTAATCTACCATGAAAGAAACTCAGAAAATGGTTATATTTATCTTTTTTTGTAGGGAAGGGAAGAGAAGGGAGGTAATCATAGCATTGTCTCTAATGTAGTTTCATGCTTTCCTTGTAGGCATTATTAGATTAATCTGATAGCTCTCAAACAAATTTTGCCACCAGTGATGATCCAAAGAGACTTTCAATTATAACCTTCCAATATTACGCATATCATGATTATGACTTAGTAGATGGAAGAACCATGCAGTAAAAGCCTTCACTGAGGAAGATTTCTCACATCAATGTTGAACACATTTTCACAAAGATTGATTCAAAGCAGAAATTTGTCTATCAACTTGTGTCTTCAGTCTTTTGCTATTGTCACTAGATAAAAACGGGGGGGTTTGCTGTTATGTTTTTTTCCTGTCAAGAAAACAACATTTAATTCCTTTGAAGTACACGAATAATATCAAACAGATCGTGCCACGTTGGCCTGTTTTTTCTGGCAAGACCAGGATCCCATCTTAATGCCTTTGCCTCAGCAAAATAACAACTCTCAAAGCATTCTGTGGTTGTTTTTCTTGCTGCTGCAAGTTCTTTGCAGTTTTAAATGAACTGAATGGGTTTTGTGAACAAAATCAGTATAACAAGTCGTATTTTTTCTGCCAGCGTGTTGGCCTTCTTACTTGAGGAGTCTAAGAAAGCCTGTGCTCAGGTTTTCTTTTTTATCTTCTACCAGACACAGGCCGGTGCCACGGTTGTTACTCAGCCTATTCCCACTTTCTCGGTGAAGGCTCAGCTGTGCGTTAGTAAGCAGCTCTGCCTGATGGAGTCTCATTAAGCTGCAGCTTTTGTGACGGTTTCACTGCAACTGCCATTTATCTCACACCTGAAAGGAGACACTTCCTGTAAGACAGGTGGATTTTAAGCATCCTTTTTCTGTCTCTAGTGCTTTCACTCACTTGCAAAAAACTTGTAGCAGATACTGTAAGTTATTAGGAGCAGTCATCAAACAGAGGGATATACTGGGGTCTGCAAGGAGTCTTAAAAGCCTAGGGCTGGATACCGGAAGGTGCTGAGAAATGTAAAGTCTCTCTGGTGCCAGCAGAATTTGAGGGCACTTGGTGCATCACAGAATCTGGTTCTTAATACAGCTCAGACCAAAACCACATTACTGTTTGTCCCAGAACAGGTGGAAACAAATCCCTTGCCTGGCTTGTATGGCTTCAGTCTGTATTTTAGGCAAAAAACAGCAACTAATGATTTCCTTCAAAACTTTAAAACCACAGAGAAAAAGCAAGGCAAACCAGTGTTCCTTGTTTGGAGCCCAATGACATCCGGTAAGAAATAAGAATTGATCTGCAAATTTTTTGGTTTTTTTTCTCTTTATAAATCCCACAAGCAAGGAAGGAAAATAACGGGAGAAAATTCAAGCAATAAATGGACATTTGAATTTTAGCCTATGAATAGAAAGTACAGTGCCAACATCATCTGCAGTAATTTCACTTTTTTTGCAATAGACTTTTAAAAGCATAGCTGGTCCTCTGACTTTAAATGTTTGAGAAACACAGGCTTCAACTGTTATTCATGGAAATATACCGGTCCCAGAGAATTCAAACAGCCTTTATGTATTTGTCAGCTGTAACTATAACCCTGCTGCTCTCCCACAGTATGTTGAGGGCACACTTGTTTGAAAGGTGTGACTGTTACCTTCAGGTCTCCATGTTTTAAATATAGGTAGTTTCCCAGAAGGCGGCAAAATCTTTCTCCCAATAAAGCAACCATTAAATGCAGTCACTGCAGCTTAAACCTAAACAACCAACTACCCTTTCTTTATCAAGTTATTTAATACAACAGCTTCTGTGAAGCTTTACACAAACTAAAGAAGCCTGTGTGCACACAGATGTACGTACATACGTGTTTGTGTGACCATGCGTAACCGTTCTGTGCTAGTGTCCACCCGATCCCAAGCCCAGACGCTGAAGCTCTCGGCAGGTACCACCCAGCTGCAGAGGTTCAGCTGTGGAACCGAGTGCAATTCAATGCCACAATCCATGGCAGGGTTAAGATGACGATGCAACCCCCTGACAACCTGGCACCCTTCTGAGGTGATAGCACGTGATTCCTGACGTTTACAAGGAGCGCTGAAATAACTACTATTATGTTACAAATGCACAGATAGAGAACAGCCAGCAGAATTTTTTATGACACAAATAACAAACCCAATATATTCATGGCAAATAATTTGGGAAATACAGGAGACAAATACACCAGACTGAGATCAATGATCCAGCTGAAGCTGGAAATCATCTCAGGGATCAAGGCCACAAACTTGCAGAGGTTTATGCATGCACCTGATTTTATAAAATGCTAGTATTTCCCTTCGGCTTCAATGGAAATATTCATTGTATAAAACCACCCAGATGCCTAAATCTGTGCTGGATCTGTTCCCAAAAGCTGAACAAAGCAGCCAAGAAGATGGACTAATTGTATAGTCCAGAACAGACAGTTCTAAAAGGCAGAAAAAGATTATTTTGTAAGTAAATGCTCTAAACTTTATCTGGAATTTGAGCATGAACAGCATCTAACCACACTAATACTCTGCACAATTATAGGTTCTGGCCTTGTTCACCTAAACCTATTTGCTGCAGTATTCAGATTTGATCTAAAAAATTTGCAGTGCCCTTCCCCCTTTTTCCCCCCTTTTCCCTGTAGATGACCAGCAATAGTTGAGATACGGTAAAGAATAATTGCTTGCATTTAAAATGCACATTTTCAAATGCTAGGCTTTATTTTTGGGGTACAATTTATGCCTCCATCTGCACATGAATTCCTGGTGCAAATATTAACATTTGAATGGAAAATGACCTGATTTATGACTATGTGCCAGGTTGATAGCTATGCAAGTGCTAAATCCATGTGCCTAATTCCAAGGGTAAGCACATTCACTGAAGCTGTATCTCAGCCAGGATAGAACGTTCCTTAAATACCCACTGATGGCGAGGTGCTATTCCAAAAGGCTAGAGATGGCTTATTCTGAAGTAGAAATAATAGAGGTACGGTGCACAGGTGTGTTATAGGCAATATATTGCCACTGGTTTTACTTCTTTATTTCTAGGAAGAAAGAAAATTAGATGAAGGCAGCAGGCCCAGAAACACAGGCATTCTCCATTCCAGAAAAAGCCTACAGACGGCCCTCGTCCTGCAGTGTAGCTCCATTGCAGCTGACTTGTCTTCAGTTCAATCTGACATTTACAACTCCACCTTCTACAGCTCACACACTTTGGATTTACAACAAGTCCTTCATCTCAGAAGTTCAGGGAACTTCCCCAGTAAAGAATCAGACTCTTTCTGTGGAACAGTCAGGCTACATATAAATGAAAAACTAAAGCACAATGTGGATAAGTAAATTCTCTGTAGGGCTTCTATGGGTAGGTTTCAGTATTTCCATTTTCATTTTCCAGTCTGCTCCCTTATTTTGGATTAATAAATTTTAAGTATGCAAAATAATTGCTTCTACAATTGAAAAAAATATATTTACCAGGAAGTACAAATATTATCCAGAGACCAAGGAGGCTGAGGCAATGACATCTAAGTTCCACCATTTATAAAAGACAGAAAACTTTTCCTAACCCTCCTGAAGTCACTGAGCAAGAGTCTACTGAGATGCAGTATAAAGGACAAAATGCAGAAAATTTAAACCAATTGCACAGCACAGGGAGACAGAAAAAGAGGAGTCTCTCTCTCTCTGAAGAGAGAGATGTACGAAAGCACATTCATGTATCAGCAGAGATCAAGAAGTGTCTGAGACCTACACGTGCACAGAAGTAAAAGACACATCTGTGATGATTTAGGTTGTATTTTGGTTTTTAGTAAAAACATTTCTTGCATTCAAGTCGGGATGCCCACACAGAATTACCTACATGCAGTAGCTACTAACATGAAGACCCTGATAACTGGCAAAACTCAATATCCCAGCGAAACTCTCCAGGCGGCCGCTCACCGAGACGCGCTAGTTCAGGCAGTCCAAAGGAACTCACTCCACAGCTTCTATTCAGGAGGACGCAGGGAAGAGCGTAACCTCCAGCAGTGCTCGGGACAGGGCAGCAACCTTCCTCAGAACAGCGGCGCCAGGGCCAGAAAGCTCTCATCAGGGCAGCGGCGAGCTCTTGGGAACACCACCCTTATTCAGACTTCTACTATGACAGGCAGATAGTCAGTGTAATCTCCTCTATAAACCCCTTTCTAAGTAAACTTTCAAAGAAAAAATAATAATTACTAAGCCCATTTATTCAAACTTATTAAGATTATGTCTATATGTTTGTTTTAAATATTACATTAACAAATGTTGACAGTTTTCCAATTAAGAAATTAGAAGCCTGCCAATAAAAACAAGTAAAGGGAAACAAAAGATCAGATTACGAGAAATAGTTTCCATAGTGCCTGAACACCTTTTAGAAGAGAATAAAGGCTATTATTGAACAGTCAAACTGTCCTGACTCAGAGCAACAAAAAAGGGATGCACGTCTCTTTTCTACTGGTTTGATATTCCCAGTGTATTTTGGAGCTTCTGTTCTTTTTTGACAAACTATTTAACCTTGGCAGAGCCACCAAGAACACAAAGGCTGAGAGACAGCATTATTTTACTGCACAAAAGTTTAGTAAGGAATGATGATTGTTTCCAGTTTTCATCCATTCAATTTTTTAAGAGCCATCTGATGCATATTATTATCAGTCCTTGGGAGAAATATATTCACCCCAGCCCAATGTAACACTAAAATGAAAAATCCCCATCCTGCTCATACACAGACAGATCTAAGATGTAAAATTCCATGGATGTGGATACTTAATGCTGAAACATGCTCATAGTATCACCAAGGGAAGCGGAGGGGAGATGTCCCTCCTGTTGAAGCAGGAAGGCATTGCTTAACCAGTCAAATACATGAGATAACGCTTTGATCTAACAAAATGTCACACGTCCCCCCAAAGAAATGAGAAAATGTTCCTCTTCTGTAGGGGAGTGGCAAGTTATCTCCTGAACACATTGAGGGGGGGGGCAGTAAGTCTGACGGGCCCCTCAAGAGTGTTCCAGGAGGCAGAGGAGAGCTCAGTTCAGCAAGGCTGTGCTCTGACCGAGCCCGCGGTGTGCGGGGATGCGGCAGGACAGCATCCCTCACGAGGTGATGGCAGCAGCTGGATGCAGGCAGAGACGCCTTCTAGGTATTAGCAGATTAAGTACGGTTTTCTTAGCCTTTCCTTGCCTGTGTCTTTAGTTGTATTGTCTTTTAAGAATATTGGATGTACTTTATTTGCATTTTATGCAGAGTTAAGAGCATTTTCAAAGAGACTTACTAATTTCCAGGCATTCTTCATCTGTGAATACTGAAAACTTGTAAAGCAGAGTGCTGGGGCACCTAAACTCCTGCTCCTTGACACGTTGGATTTTTTGTTTTGTTTTGGGTTTTTTTGTTTGTTTGTTTGTTTTTGTTTGTTTTTGGTTTTTTTCAGATACCCACAGGGTAAAAGAGTGAGCTCTTTGTTCAGGTCTGGTACCACAGAGATCAGGAAAAGAAGTGTCTTTCAGTGATCAGTAACAACCTGGAAGTTCTCACACACCAAGATACTGGGAACTGAATCGTATTTAGGTAGCCACACATTAAAGTAATCCTTTTATTCCATACATTTCTCATACCATTTCTTATTTAATCAGAAATTCATGGAGATACATGAAACTTAAGGATATCAGAAGGTTTACTTTTAATACATGCTATGCATATTAAAAATATGGAGATGCACAAAGACTAAGTGATTTGCTAAAGAGAGCGAAGAAATACTATTGCAGAAGTGAGCCCACACTATTGTATGCAGGTGCTGCACTTCATCCACAAACTTCATGTTTTCTGTCTGTGATGTCGAACATAAGAGGTCTCGTAAGATCTTCTATTTGGTGTGAGTGAACATTGTAGAAAAAAAAAGGTATTATTTATGTTCATAAGATTCTAAATGCATCCTTTCTCATGCCTGAAGAGGTCTGACACTTGATTAGGCTGAATCGGGCGATGCTGTCAGACAGACTTCACTCATACAGAGCTAACCGTCAGGTACTATGACTGTGCCCCAGTTAAAGGTTTAATGATCTCAGGGGTGTTGCATTTCTGAGGTGAGGTGTGATGTTAATGAAAGGATCACAGTAGATCCTGCAGTTCAGAGCATGTGTTCTCCGTGGAGTATTGGCAATTTTCACAATCGAAGGCCGAGAGACATATTAGCTAAATGCACACGTGTGTTATCATATTCCATTTATCAGAACTGATACTATTTCAAAGTTCTGAACTGAACAATTTTGGAAAATACATACTAATTATATCTCAGATATTTTGCAATACTTAATGTATAGATTGACTCATTACAGGGAAGTGTTCATTCTTGGTTCTATCTTTTATCTGAACAAGTACGTTAAGATACAGTAGACTGAAATCTTAGTAAGGTGAATTCATGTATTTCCTCGTATTTATAAGAAAATATGCAGATTTACACTGACAACTGGCATCTACAAAGTTAAAAGAATAGTAAACCTCTGTTGAATGAACTAGAGCACGAATGAAAATCATACTACCTACAAAATTCAGCAGTCACACAGAATAGGCACAGCTCCGACTCGCCAAGGTAAGCTTTCCTCCACCAAACTGCTGACGCAGTTCTCTGTTGACCTTAGAGACCTCTGCCATAGACTGGCAGATTATTTCATTGCTCTGAATTGACTACTGAAAACATCTTTTTTTCTGTCAGTTTGGTTCTTGGTTTCTCTGCTGAGGATATCAACTCACTGGGCAAATATTCTGAATTATGCCACTGAGGTTTTCTGCTGAATGCACTTATTACTTCTCCAACTTCTAGCAACTCATTTCACTGCAGGCCACCAAAAGCTGTGAAGATGATCCAGTAGAAAGGAAATAGATCTTATTTAATCTGATCCATATCACCCAATCCAAGCATGAAATAATTCTACAAATATAGTTAAATCTATATAAAGCACAAGACGAAAATATTCTCATGTGGTGCTTCACACGCTTGACCTGAGTCTCATTAAAGGTGAGTAGATGGAGGCATGCAGTATCCCAAGGAAGCACTGGGGTAGCACTCCTACTGCCAAATGATGTGGGTGAATGTATGAAATCAGCCTGAATGCCACCGCAGCGCGATCTCTGCTGCCATCCTGATAATCAACAACTTATTCTTGGAGATTTTGGCAGCCTCACCTGGTTACATCAACGAATCTCACTCAATAGCTGCTTGATTTGTTATTGATTTCCCAGAGGGTATATTTGAAGCAACAATTTTAGTGATAGATCTTCAGCGTGAAAATGCAGGGCAAAGAAAAAGCTTTGCTTATAAAGAGGGACTCAAGTGGTCACACTCTAATAAACTGAATTCAGGGGATTTTTCCAACCGAGGGAAGAAAATCTTTGCAGAGAATCTGCAGTTCGGGGGAAAACGCAAATAGTTTCAAACACATTATCTGCTTTACCAGAAATCTGAACTACTTCAAATTCCAACACCTGACTGTTAGCAGATCTGAAAATAGGTATCTTATCTTAAACCTAGCACATTTGTGACAGCTGTCATACTTGCTGACATACCAGAGATTGAGGTGAAGCAGAAAAATGAAGGCTGCCATAGCCTGAGCTAATAATCCCTCGATCGGGCTGCAAGCAGAATCTCTCTAGGTAAGCCATAAAGCAAGTTACGCATTCAGTTGCTAACACCAGATACGGCATTATGACATCTTCTACAGGGGAATAAAACTGTTAACATTCAAGTAACTTGAATGGAAAAATTGAATGTACTCAACTTGTGGAGTATCATAAGGTATTAGTAACAGAGATGGCTGCTGCGTAAACTGTGTTTTAAGATTGAGCAGAGTCTTTCAATCTGACTTCAGAAGAATACGCAGCATGGAGAGTAATCAAAACGTCACAGGCAAGAAAAACAGAAAAAAGAAAGATCTGCCCTTTTAAAGGCTTCACCCACGGAGTCTTTTATATATGTAAAACCATAATATTTATTATGGCTGCAAACAAAATGTATTTTAAATATGAATATATTAATGGAAAATGCATTGTCTCTATAATGACCTACATGTACAGACTTATACAAGGGCTACTATACGATTCACTGAAATCAATTACTTTCCCTAAGAAAGCCATTACACACAGAGTCTTATACCACAATTTAACTCTTTATTATTAGATTGTTTATACATACCACTGTTTTTTGTAGACCAACATCAACAATTTGATAATTAAATCTAAAGTAAAAGTGCAGCAGTATTACACGTGATGATTTCACGTATATGAGAGTCTGCATATAGCCAACGGTGGTTGTTTGGGGGGGGGGTTGTTGTTGTTTTTTTAAAAAAAGAAAAGTAACATCTGCTCTATGAGCCTCTAAATTCATACCATCATAATAATTTTAGACAGCAGTTATTCTAAGGTTCCTATGCTTTTGTAATCATTAAACCAAACACATTTGATATATAGTAATGCCTACTTCGGAATCATTTGAAATTAAAAAAAGCAAACCTAGAACAACAGTAAAGCTGTAAACACGTCATCTTTGCACGCTCTCCCTTTTCCTCGCTGCTCTCCATCCGCTTGCTCAGGGCAGCTCCAGCAGTTGCTGCCAAGAGAACACGGAGGAGACACGATACATTTGTCCTTGTAAGCTTGTGTCAGCCCATTTCTAATGTGATAACCTAGTTGGTTTGATTAAAATGCATGAAAGTAGCTTTTAAAGCACATCCTACTATGCAGTTTAATCCTTCCCAAGCAGAAGCGGGAATAATGAAGACTGTTGTTGCTGTTTACGTATCCCAACACTCAAAATAATCACAATGCTTACATTTGGCTGGTATTAAAATTACTTGCCTCCCATTACTTGGCAATGATTTGTTATTTTTTCAGGTTTCAAAGTTTTATAGAAGTTTTTCTTCTCACACACAAAGAGATCGCAAAACTAAGCACAGCAGATCACTGAGCTCTGGAGGGGAGCTGCTATGACTAAGAGGAAACACATTTGTTTATATATACAACACAAATTAGATAATGGGAAAAAATTGTAAAATAAATATTTTCTTGAATTTATTTATTCAATTATCCGATACGCTATGATTTCAGAGGTAACGTTTTCTTACTGATATCAGTATGAAAAAGAACAAAATAGAAAAAAATAGAAAAACAGAAAATAGAAAAAATAGAAACAAAATAGAAAAAAACCCTATATAATAATATATACACAAGCGACTGCTAGGGGTTTTATTATTTCTCCACGTCATCTACACATTCTAGTGCAACACTCCCCCATATCTCTCATCTGCCAACTGCCTTTGTACACATGAAGCCAATGGAAACCTAACTCAGTAGAAACACAAGCGAGTGTTGCCAACACACCCCTGCTTTCCTAAATTGATCAAACGTTGCTTCTCCAGATACAAAGCCATACAACTTTTTCAAACACTAACCAAAAATATCTCTTAATACAAATTGGTACGGAGTTTTCCTTACTTCCTGTTACTTTATGGAAACTCTGTTATCCTACAATGCCCTACTTAAGACCTAGTTCTTTAGATAATTGAAAAGGTCTCAATTTTTTGCCCCAGAAATCCCACCATACACTATTGCAGGATTTTCTGTTGGTGTATCATCTAATTTCTGGACAAACACATATGTAATAAGTTGATGCAACAGCTGTAAATAAAAAACTCTGTTATAAGTACAGAGATTCTATTATTGTACTTGTTCTCTGAACTAAGATTTTCAGTAATATTCATGATAAATTTTCGGAATGGAGGAAAAAAATTATTAGACAATTAATTTCATTTTGCTATAGTATTTATGAGTCAAGAAATACAGCCATCCACTTTTTCTGATATTCACATTAAGACCTATTTTAAAGTACAAAGAAAATTAGTATCCACCTACTTTCTCAGTATTCTGTGAACAACTTAAGCTTCCAATTACTTTAAGTAAATGCATTTTCTTTGAAAATCTAAGATTTCTGCAAAACTGAATTGTAGTAATTCTTAGTTGCAAAATGTGGATTTTACTTCTTCCTTCTGAGGACTTGCACCTAATATCAGTCACTCTGCTTTAACAGTTATAAGCCATTAGTTTCAGTGTATTTACTCTTGGTTTGCGGATGTGTAACTAAGATGAAGTTGAGTTTCTCAAAAAGAAGTTTCAGACTAAGAAAACTAATAGAAAAAACAGATTTACTTTGTCCCTTAGTAATACCGACTTTTAATGAATGCAATTCATTCAAAGCTGCTTCCCTCCTCACAGAAAGTCTGAGTTTTAGCAATTTACAGCTTTGAGAAAAACAAATTAGCTCAGAATTTTAGCTGAAAAATCACATTGTGGCATGTGATGTCAGGTTGCATCAGTCTTGCTTTTTTCTACGATACAATTCACCAGGAGTGACACAATCCAAGGTGACTTTGCACAATACAACGTGTCAGCTAAAAAACCTGAAGCAACTTACTTTTATCAACGTTATAGCTGAGACTTTTAACAAGAATTCACTACCTTCAAAAAACAAAACCAAAAAAAGATAAAAGGATATGGCTAAAATGTTTATAAACTATATAATAAGAATATATACAGAAGCGACTGCTAGGGGTTTTATTATTTCTCCATGTCACCTGCATGTTCTAGTGCAACACTCACCCATATCTCTCATCTGCCAACTGCCTTGGTACACATGAAGCCAATGGAAACCTAACTCAGTAGAAACACAAGCGAGCGTTGCCAACGCACTCCTGCTTTCCTAAATTGATCAAACGTTGCTTCTCCAGATAGGACTGAGATCGATTATCACCTCAAATCATTCCCCTATTAATGCAGTTCCTACACACCTCATACACAAAGGCTATTTGGAATTTCCACAGTGTAGTTTGCTCTGATTTCTCATGCTACACCAGGCTCCTTGCTCACTGAGTTTTGAAACAGGAAGCTTACTTTCCTCTTATCTCTTTGTGATAGTGACTGTACCTTTATTAAGGTAGCAGGCATAATGCAGAGACAAGAATAAGGTTCACAGGAGGGCTATTCGGTCAAAACAGCAAGTCATGCATACCTAGCTAAAAAGTTAATTGATGTATTATAACATTACCCAAGTATTTCTGTTCTTTTATTTCTCCTCATGCAAAGAGTTCCTTTGTGTCCTCCCTCCACCTAAGCCCCCAATTTCTCCGATTATAAAACTCAACTGAAGCAAAATTCAAAGTTTGTATATTAGCACAGCCTGTGATTCCATTGCAGGTAGGTGTAATGGGCACCAGGTCAAAGGCCGAGACGAATTGCGCGTGACATCTTTCAGGGACATTCTTGCACATCTGAATTGCAGAATGTGCTCTGTGCCAACTTAATTCAATTGATAATAGAGTCTTCACACTGACCACGACACATTTCACATGTACAATCATTTAAGCACAATGGGATTTTCTTCATAGAACATTTCTGGAAACATAATGACTTAGAGAGTACATTAGGAGTGTGATACAATACAAGGTTAAAATCTAAGTGTTATCTTTAGATTTCTTGGGAAAAGAGCAATTTCTACGCATTTTAGCAGGTCTTTCAGAATCCTTCTTAAAACAATAGTTACCTCCACACCTCTGAAACACTAAACGCATTCAGTAAGAGGCAGAATTTGCTAGATATTTACAAATATGTACTCTATATGTGGAAATACAGGAAACAATTGTATTTTCTATAATCTATCTGGACTCAGCAGAAAATGTCCTATTTAGCGTCTAGAAATACCACTTGCTGTTAGGACCTCAAATGCCAGCCATAATCTACACATCTATAATTAGCCAATCAATACTTTTCATAAGAAAACAAGATAAGAAACCATTTTCCAAAGATCAGCTAAAAAAGAAAGCATTTAATTCTACAGAATCATATGCCTTTTAAATTGCTATCCCTAATTTCACTCCCACCTATAAATCAAAAACTAGAAAATGTACCAATATTTTATGCATTGCACCGTAAAAATTTAAAATCAGATTAGAAAACATGGTTGCCATGGCACCTGAGAACTACACTTTCATGCAAAGCAATTTAACAGATGCAAAAGAATTGAACCTTACAGCAGGCATGGTATAATTTTTAGATAAACTTAAGGAGAAGCTGTAAGGATATTTCCAGCTCCGTCTGATGTCTGGATGGCTTCTGGTTCTCTATTTCAGGAAGTTGCATCTCTCTGTCTATAACTGCTTCAAACGCTCTCTAAGGGCTGAAATGTTCCTAGGGTGAAATCTTGATGTTATTCGAGTCAATGGGGTTTTTGCCACTGACTTCAAACAAGACAAGATTTCCCCTTGGCTCTTTGAAGGTGGATGGCAAAAAGAAACATTTAGGGAGAACGGCGGTCTCAAGCCAAGAAGGTCAGGCTGAACCGCAGTATGGCCTTGCATCTTCGCTCATAGAAACTGTTCATGCAGCCTGTTTTTACAAAAGCTGCTTCTCTGGATCCCCTGAATTAAATTTAAGGGGAAAATGTTCACACATAAATGAGGTTAATTTCTATTTTACGGTATCATTTTAGGTGTTGTACACATTTTCTTTGTCCAGGGGCACCACTAAGGAGAGAGAAGAACAAAGAAAGAAACATCAAGAATACTCTGGCAAATAAGAGCCAGAAATAATAGGGACTAAAAAAAAAACGTTTTCTGTGCAATTATGTGCCAAAAAATGGCATCTTTTTGAATTGTTCTTACAGGAACATTGCATTGGAGAGCTCCTTCTTATGACATCATTGAAATGTGATTCACAGAGACATGCAAGTTGCCCAAGAAAAATCTACTCCTTTGACAACTAAGAACCACCTCGACAGTCTATTAAATTGCTCTTCAGAAGTCTGGGCTAGGCTTTCAAATTGTTTAACACCTACTATTTTTTCTTCTGGCAGCTGAATTAGTGGTCTGGAGAGCAAGCCGGTCATTTTTCCAGAATTTTTTTTACCTCGTCAAAAGACCACAAGTTCAATGCTTTTTAAACCTTAGTCAGTTCAGCATGACTAAATATTAGAAAGGTTGCTTTAAAAAATCTGTTCCCAGCAGTTTGCTCTGTGCAATTTATAGAACTTGGCCTGTGAGCACATTAATAGCAAGAGCTGGATGTGACCATGAAAAGTGGGCTGCTATTTTGCCGTGCCACCAAGAGGCCGTGTGCTCTGCCTCCCCCCGCACTTGGTCATTACGGGATGGGCTCTGTGCTCAGCCCGGGGGCAGCAGATGTGGCCAACACGCAGCTAGAAAAAAGGAACACGGCAACAGCTTCCTTCGATGCTTCAGGGAGATTATTTACTCTAAACGGCACACTCCTAAACCAGACTTCTGATCATGTCATGAGCCACATGGGGTTTTGCACACTAAAAGAATTTCAGAAAAAAGCCAGCCAACAAACAGGGAGTCTGCCCCGGACGGGTGACTCGACTGCGGTTATTCTGCAGCCCAACGGGATTGCTGAGCAAGAGAAAAGATAAAGAAGCCCTTTGTAGACACTTGCAATGACACAGCACACGTGTATGCACATCATGTAACGCCTTTCACTTCTTTATCCTTTGCTGCTGGGGTTTAGTTTTGAAGGAATTATCTCACTTTATAACACAGAGGATTGCCAGTGGTTTAAGTAAGGCTTTTAGGTAGCTATTAAGTCCCTTTAAAAATAGCGTTGTAACAGACAAAAGAAAAAAAAATATCACAAGTCCCACTCCCTCAATGAATCATTTAATTTTGCCAAGAGAAAATAGGTATTGTGTTGGGACAGCAGCATAATAAGTTGCATCAAGTTGTGAACTGCCGAGACAATATCCTGATACCAAACTTGAAGGGCCACATTCTTCGCTGCTCAGATGTTTCACCACCTCTCCTACAGCCAGATCCCACAGAGCCACCTTCTGCTCGCTGCTTCTTCTGCAGCAGGGAGGCAGAAGGTGAGGAACAGGGACAACCTCCATTTTAAATACGCTTGCAATGACTGGAATATGCATTCTTCAAGAAAACTGAACACACGAAGGTGACCATGCCTTGCACGCTGGGTCTGTCAGAGGGAGCTAAGATATACTGCTGATTTAGAGGCCACACAAAAACTTTGGATTTTTAATTTCTTTCCAGGTTGCAAGGCAAGAAGAGTGTCCATCACTACCTGGTGCCTGTTGTGACAGGGAGCTGCTGCAGAGTCCCATTTGCAGCAGGACAGGAGGTTATCTGAGGTTTTTAAGGCACTATAAGAGTATTACATCTCCCATGGGAGGGAAAAAAAGGGTTATTAAAGGTTGCCTTATTTAGGAATTGAACTGCAAATGAAACAAATTCTTAAATTCGCCAGAAGATTTTAGATATCATTAAGACTGTTTTCGAAGTGACTGGGTTTTTTTTATTTTTACAGTTCCTTATCACTGCCTTTTCTGCAAAATGAAGTAGTTTGGGACAATGGAACTGCAATAATATCAATCACTAACCTTCGGTGTGCTGATTTTGGCAGTCCATAACTTCTACTTGTAGCAGACAGGGAAAATAAATGTGGTAAGTTCCCACCAATGAAGTGATGCCTGTCTGCAGGCCATGCGTTCTCTTTGTACTAAAGCCTCTACTGGTTGTATAAATGAGAACAAGGCTCAGCCTTACATTTACGGTTCTAATTAATAAGGCTATAATAGTGACGTACTTGATTTTTAGGGGGAGGCAACAAACATTTCCATTTCTGCTCTTCTTTTTCTTTCCTTGTTACCACTCAGCCTACTCAGAAATATTATAGAAGGTTCAAACTGTTTAATTCCATTTTGAAGAATGCATTCAACAGCACTTAAAAAGTGATACCATTAGCTATTCATTTTACCCAATACATTTCTTATTAACAATAATCTATCATAGTCCATAACGATTATTAAAATCTTAACAATAGGAGCTTTAGAATAAATGAACTGGCACACTTCACTAACCTTGAAACCTGCTTTATAGATTAAAAACGCTTTTTTGCCATGAACACTTCAGTCACTTCACTTTCCTTATATTCTTCATATCTGAATTGTATTTCCTACTTTCCCCTCATACACTTGATTCTATTCAAAGAAGCCAAATCATTTTGAAAGCCATGAGTGTACACCTGATCACCGAGTTTCCTACTTTTAGGTCATCAACAATGGGCTCGTACTTGCACTGAGGTTCTCAAAGCTTCACCAGTGAACACACAAAACCTACACTCGCGCAGACATTGAGAAATTTGTAATATATTTATCTAGGTGGTACATTTTAAATTTTTATCTAAAGAAATTTACGACTCATGCGTTTATCCCCAATTTTAATGATGACCTATAAGTTTAAAAAGGAATAATTTAGAGTATTTAAATTAAGGTATCATAGGTATAGAATATTGTGCTTAGGAACTACAGTGTAGTGTGAATTGTGACAACAGTCTAGAATGAAAAACTTCTATTCCAACAAAAACTGCTTTTCTATTAGAAAAAAAGGGAAAAGGGGGGAAAACCCCCCAACAAACCAGGAAACAACTCCCAACAAGATATTACCAAAAGCTTAAAATTTACAAGGCACAGGAGGAAATATTAAAATGAAGATAAAATGGATAGGACAAAACAACATACAACATCGTGAAAAAAGAAAAGAAAGGGGGGAAGAAATGTAGCAGAAGTGAAAATAAGCACACGTTTGTATGATTTGTGTACACACACAACCGAAAGGTAAGCAACCAAAATTACATGACAAATCAACATTTAAAAAGGGTACCTGAAACAAGATAACAAGCAAAATCAATGTAAAGCTACTTAAAGTCCAAAAAGAAATGAAAAGGAATAAAATAAAAATCAATAATATTAAAAGGATTAAAAATAATAGGCAATGTCTGTAACACATTTCCCTTTTTTTTTAATTGACTTCAACATCTAAAGCAAACAACACAGGTCACAGTGCTGCAGGTGACTGCACAGCAATTTTTTCCTATAAGGAAGGCTTTCGAATTTGTTAATTTATCTCATTAGAGAAACAAACAGCTTTATCAGAGAGGAGCACAAAAGCCTTTGACATTCTGAACCTGTGTGGAATGCCCGGGTGTTCGGTAGCCGCACGCAGCCTTGCAGCTCCCACGCAGGGCTGGCGTGTGTGTAGGAGAGAATTGTTATACTCCATGCAGACAGAAAAAGGACCAAAATTCCTTCCTGCAGGAAGTGGAAACAGTCATGTTTGCAGGAGAAGGAGACCTCGGGAACTGTACCCTAATACACTACTCATATCCATAAATGAGTGTATTCTCGCAAATGCAATTGCCTTTCCTCACAAAGCAGGGGAATAGCTCAAAGCAGTCGGTGCAGGTAGCCATACAGCTGTCATTTTTTCTCATTGTTGCTCTTCCAGCTTCTCTGGCTACTACTTGCAAGCTCTGATGGGTACCAGTGTGTGTGAGAAATGCATAGAGCATGACGTGTACAAGAGAACAACCCTGTCCTGCCCCTCTTCCATGTAGCAGCAGCATACTTGGGTCCAGTAGAAGTCCGGGCCTTTGGCCATTACAGAAGGGTATAGGATGAGAATGGTTATTTTGGCAAGAAAGGGGTAAAAGAAATCATAGGAGGAAGGGTCAGGGCTCATATTTAAAAGCTACAGTTCTGACATATTCTTATCTTAGAGGATAAAATTATTCCCTCATGTTCAGAGATCCACATTCTGCCCTGAAAATAAATTCCCGTTTTATTTTACGCTAAGCCCCAGCTTATTTGCAAGTCCATGTAGGCAGCTGATTCCTGGCACTATCTGGCCAAACAATGACTAATTGTTACTGACTTCCCAGATGGTCATTCTAATAAGTGGAGAAGGGCAACCAATCCAGCAATCGGGTTTCATTTAGTTGAAGACAGCACAACAGCTGTCTTTTTCTTTCCTACACACTCAAGCAGAGCTTGCTGTTGTTCCAGTTCTCCCTTGAGCACGCAGCAAATAGAGCTCCAATGAGCTGGAAAGCCCTGCTTTAGATGATGCTGTACCGAGTTCTCAGCCCTTTCTCCTCCTTCCACATTACTCTGTGTTTCTGTCCACCACAGCTGCACTGCAGCTTCGGGGGGGGGCGTGGGGTGGGGTGGTGCTTAAACGCATGAGCCATCTCCAGCCTATTCACAGCTTTTGAGCTGAAAGGCAAGCTTCTTATGAGGGAACACAAGCAAATCACACCGAAAGCAGTAACAGAATCTCTGCAAACTGACAATTCAGTTCAGCCAGTTCTCACCCAACTCGGGATGAGCTGGTTATTCCCCAAACTGAGAGCAGCCAGCTCGCACGAGGTCTTGCTAAAACTGCCCAGTAGGATCTCAGGTGTGTAATGCATAACAAGATTCAAATTCCATCAGCCTCACAGAAGTTGGGATACCAAGTATGGACATAAGAGCATTTTTAACTAAGCGTGAATTGCAGCAGATTCTTCTAAGCTATATCCTGTCAGGGCCAGAAAAATTCAAAACCTAATCCAGTTAGCTGGCCTCTTATCACGATACATTTGCAGGGACCAGAAGGGCATTGGGTTTGTCTGCTCCTGCAGCTCCTGATATCATTCCGTAAGAAAGGCGTAGATAGCTCAAATGGACAGGTTTTTCCTGAAGAGTATCACAGCAATGGAAAACAAGAGAGATCAAACCTTTCCCTGCTACAAACTGTTCTGGCTTAAAGGACACATAAGTCAGAGGAACCTTTGAGGCAGAGCCAGTCTGGCACACACTCCAATACAAACACTGAAAACCAGGATAATGTTCCCCTGAACCGCTTTGGCCACAGCAGAACTAAACCTCCTTCAACTGTGTGTTTGCACTTAAGCAGAAAATCATTTATATCCTAAATGTGTCTTCTGAATGTGTTATGGTCCCTGACTTCCAGACTGCATACACTTCAGCAAAGTGCCAACCTCACAAAGTTATCAGCTACTGAGCCTAACGTTACCTTAGGTGAGAAATCTGATCTCCACCACGGAGTTTTAATTTGTCACATTTCTTTCCATGGCTTTCCAGTCTAGCCTTTTAGATGACGTGTTTTGCCCCCATATTAGCCCAGGGGCAGCAGGCTTAAAAGCCCACGTGCAGGGCAGGAGACCCAAGGCTGAGGGAAGAGGAGGCTGCTCACAGGCACAACCAGGCGCAGGCTCGCCAGCCGCCCCGCCGCCGTGGCCTGGCACCGCTTCGATGGAAGAGCCAGTTCCCAGCGGTGCTGGCAGCACAGGCCCACGCTGGCTGGCTTCTCCCGGGGCCAGGATTTGGATTGCCCTGCAAGCCCTGCCACAGCAGAGTTCCTCCGCTAATCACATACTGCAGCTCTACCACTGGAAACCGTCCCCGGAACAAGTCTCATGTGACCGACCCTACAGCAGCCGTTTGCAGAACAATTACAATGGTAAATGCTACAAATAGCTAATCCCAGCACAGTTCCCTCGTTGTTTCTTTTCCTCCCTAAAAATACCACACCAGTGAAGTCAAGACTCGTAACACAACGAAATTCCATAGTACTGCTTTCCTCCTACTTTTCAATTGCAATCATGCTGGAAATACAAAAACGGCATTACGAATTGTTTCTGAAATACTTTCACTGTGAAATACTATTATCGAAATACGAAGAGATGAATTTACAAATAATAGAAAAAGTTGCTTGTATATATGAAGGGGAAATGATTACCCTAAATTTTTGAAGTAAGCTGCAGCCATTTTTTTTGGCTTCACTTTGCAGCTAGACACAATTTCTGCAAATGTGCATATCAGATGGTCTGAATGATTAATTTTCAACTGTTTTTTATAAGCTGCATGGCTTTTGTACATATCACTTTTTATGTATAGCATTTCCTATGAAACCACACAGGCACATAACACTTGCTTACCAGAACTGGGATATCCTAAAGTATCTGAAATTTTGGGATTCAGAAATTTTTCCACACCTTTCCAGCAATTATGCAGAATTGTGAACAGCCTTAGCATGACTCAGTGACTCTCAGTTAATAAAATGAAATGAAATAAAATACAAAATACTCACTAATATAAAAATAAAATGTAAAAAATTTGCAAAATATTCACTAATCAGTGCTTTTATTTCCATTCGGTATTTTTATACAAATATAATTGGCGCTAAAGTTTCTGAATTGGGGTCTGAAGAGCATTTCAGTGATGTGGAGCCCAGGTGGGGAGGGGAACATAACGCGAGGGCATATGGATTTTCATCATTGCTGGAACTGAACGTGAATTCTTCAACTGAGAATATGAACCTCTGCCGACTGGGCTAAGAGTTTAAACTATTAGCATGGGAATGCAAAGATTCGGCCCCTCCATGGACCAGCCACAGAAAGGGCATTTAACATGCTGTAGTAAGTAGCTGCGTTTAGGGAGACTGTTAATGCCCAATAAATATTTATTTCTTAAAAAACACCTCCAAGTAGGATCCTAACTCAAGCCAAACATATCTAAATCTGAATATGAACATAACCTAATAAAGTGTTTTTATTTTTAAATTATACATTGCATTCAGGATTTTACAATACATCAAAAATTCTCTTTGTTAGCTTGGATTAATATTTTAAAGCTGGAAGTATGACAAGGAGACAAAAGGAGTATTGTAGCAGATTAAACTAAAAACACCCTTGCCACATTAAAATAGCTTTTAGAAATAAAGGGACAGCTGTTCACAGGATGAAAAGAAGTTAGAATAAATGAAACAACTACATGATGTCTTGATAGCCTGATGTATACACTCCAATGCCACACGTCTCTCTTTGTACAATGTTTATATTTGTTTCTCAGCGAGATTAACTGTGTTCTTATTATTCATTTGCATTTATGACTCGGTTTCAGAACAGCTCTCAGACCCCCTCCACATCTGAGTTTGGCCTCTAAGTGTGATGGGGGAGAAAAACACCACCTGTGCCCCGCAAAGAACAGAGCGTTCTTGCAGAATATACCCCAACGAGAGGCAGGCCACTCTGTTTTTTTATCTTCTTTTTTTTTTTGAGAAATTGTCTGAGCACTGGTATATTTTCTAATTTTACTTCCACAACAACAAAAAAGCGCCAAGATTTTCTGCAAGCTCTTTGGATAAGTAAAATAGTAAGAATTCTCCCCTGTGACTGTACCTGATTGCCCAAGGGAATCCTACAAACGCTGGCACTCGAGCTGAGGACAGATCACGGCACAAAGACCACAGCTGTCAAAAGCTCGCACACAGTCAGGTGCGACTGCAAGCCATAGAGGAAAATTAAGACTTTTTTCTGAAATGTAGTTAGGTCAAACACGAACCACATTTCTCCCCAGCTGGCTAGACAACTGGTTTGATTTTAGGGCTTGCACTTCATCCGTGCAGCTTCCTCAAAACAGGTATCTTTGCTCTAAATCCTATGCACGTCACACGTGGGTGAGGCAAAGAAAAGTCTTACTGTCACGGGAAGAAAACCTGAGAAGGCCTTGGCTGCTTCCCCAGCTCACTGGGAACAGCGAGCACAGGGACGATGCCTTCTTAAAGGTGTCCCGTGACTCACCAGAACCTGCAGAACATCCAACAAACAGCCACTGGCGACCCACGCGAGGCACACGCTTACTCCTATCATTATTCCATCTCAGTCATCGAGACTTTCTCCACAGTAGTGTCCTAACACCATGCGGCTGACAGCATTACCGCTAAGCCTCCTCAGCACATGGAATTACTACTCCTGTAGTGCAGTTCTCAGAGGATTTTCCCCTAGGAAGAAGGGAATTGCCTATTCTCTGTCAGTCTGGGGGACCGCTGCTGTCCCAGCAGCTGCCTGACAGTGGGGAGCTGAAGATGACCCCCCCATCTCTCCCTTCCATCTCCAGCAACAAGAAATGGGCGCAGCTTGCCGAGGGGAGCAGCTCGTCTTTAGCAGAGCACTAGGGTGAACACTCACCGGCTGTGAAGTATTACAGGTACCTTCCCGTGCCGCGCTGTTGAGCTACCACAGCTGGTATCTACCCTCACAGCAACAAGACAGACTGGTCTGGAGAGCTCCACAAACAAAACGACAAAGCAAGACGGTGAGGCTGTGCAGCCGAGGGCGGCGCTCGCCACTGGATCTCAACCACCATCCCTTGTGCCCCGACTCTGGAAGCTGGTCGTAGCCCTGCCGGCGGTGGGGAGGGTGTCAGCACCGCCTCCGCGTGCGCTCTGCACGACAGCGGAGACACAACATTTTGCAGAGAAGAAAAGTATGACAAGACATGAATAATTTTCACATTCAAAAATAGTTAGGGGCCTCAATTCCGTGTCTAGCGGTACAATAAGGCAAGACATTGTTTAAAATACTTCAGGCTTTTATCTGTTCCCAGTGATCCATCTTTTATTCAAGCAGTATGGGTGTATTGGCCCATATCCTCTAATTCACAGTAAAAGGGATTCTATTCTGTCTCTGCTAAGTAACATTTCATCAGTTTACCCTTCAGAAACGTACCATTTTGTCCGCTTGCAAAATTACTACTTGGAATATTGATCCATGCAGACAGTGTTTTGCTTTGAACTTATTTATTAGCAAAGAATTAAGATGGGCAGCAGAAAAAAAGCCAACCACTAGACTTTGGAGTATATAAGCAGTGTGTTAGAAATTAAGCACCACAAAAGCGAGTCATAGGGTAGAACAGATCGATGGTAAAATTCAAATGAATGCATTTGCAGCTAACAAGTTATCCAGAGATGCTGGTTCTCACTGCAGGGCAAGTGCTATGTTATAAAGAAAACAAAACAAAAATGAATTTATCATACAGTTCTTCACTTGAAACAAAGTGTGAATACTTGATAAGAAAAATATATAAAGTTGAAAAATAAGATTGATGTAAAACTATTTTGTTCTGTTTTTTTGTGCTCCTGCTCACAGTGAAGCCATGCTCCACAAATTATTAGCCCAATATAAACCAAGAAATTGTTCAAGAGAAATCTCTAGAGAAGTCTTGGAGGCAGAATGGGAAATAAAAATCCAAATAAACCTGATTTCCTGCCTTGTGTCTTGCTGGCCCAGCACTGTCCACGTATCTCCAGCCTCAGACAATAGCTAGCAGGAGCTACACTTCATTTTTGCCTCCATGAGTAGGAAACGTGCCCGTATGGTGAGACACCCTTACGTTGGACAATTTGGTTGCATCTTTTGTACATTGATATTAATGTTTGGAACTGGTTTTGCTCAAGATCTCTCAGCAAGTGTGTGCCAAAACAAGAACTATTAAATAACTGGCTAAAGCCTCCTGTTTACCTGAGAAATTACTTCATGGCAGACACAGACTCTAAAAACTTGGCATTTGTCTGAAAATGTATGCAATAATTACCGTATGTTTTAAGGCAAAAATTTATACATTAGCACAGTATGATGTACAAATAGTCTTTTCCCCACCATTTCAGTGTCACAGTCCTGCCACAGAGTTTGGGGAGAAATTGGTTACTGGTTGATAGCCTAATGTATGTGTGACACGCACGTTATACCGTGCCTGGTGCGTGAATCTCACTGGTTCAGAGCCTGCACGAATAAGGAACACATGATAAACATGTCAGGGTTTTGGACATATTTTCTCAACAGGACTGACAGAGTGGTTCTTTAAGCTCTTTTTCTTCGACTATGTGAGAAACAAACAGTAGAGACAAAATGAATCCCAGACTTTTCTGACTGTATCTACTTTCTTCCATTGGACGATGATAGTGCATTGCTTCCTTTAGGGTCTTATTCTACCTTGATGGTTTCCAGTGATACGTTTCATATCACTTCTAGAGTTGTCTGAAAATTGTTCAAAAGGATTTTCATTAAAATCAAAACAAGCTGAACTATTTATAAGTGCAATTTGGTAAAAACATAACAAAAAAAGAATTTGACTTGACTATCTTGTGGGCAATTACACAAAGCAGCTCTAATATGTAAATACAGCTACATAAATTATTTGCAAATTCTGTACTATAAATATGAAATAAAACCAAATACTGTTATAAAATACTAGATGCAGGGTTACAGCTAAGAGAGGGACCGTTTTGATTGTCCATGCTTTATGTCCACAAAGTCAAGAATTACTCCCACATCATGTCCATACCTCTTGGTTTAATTTGCACATGCTTCATTGCAACGTAATGAAGAACCTGTGGCATCTCCAGATAGTTTGGAAGCTGCATCGTCAAGTCATCAGTTAATTCTGGGTAATCACATCTAGTCCCAGTCAGTAACCATATTGTATCATCCATTTCAGAACTGTATTTCATTGCTTAAAAAAATTCTTTACTTCTAACCAGAATTTTTCTAGAGCCAGTTGTCGTTTGTTAGATCGTGTTCTTTTCTGTCACAACTGAAGAACATTTTTATCATCAAAAATTATTTTCCCAGTGTTTTTTTACAGAGGCAAATATTTTCTTATTTAATGGTCAGTGCATGATGTAGATTATAGATCATTTGTACAACTATACATAATGCAATAAACATCTTCAGTATGAACATTAGTATGAAACAAAACACTAGGCGCAAGCGTCTTCAAAATTTATACGGTTCAAAAGTCTGGGGAGGCATTATAAACGCTCTGCTGGCTATTATCCAACTCTATTCATTTCCTTTCAGGCAGAATACCTTAATTATAGTCATTGAGCAAGAGACACTTATGAGAGAAGGAGGATAAGAAACTAAATGAGGGAGCTTGATTAGTACATGCACTATAAAATATAAGAAACAACAATTTAGATAAAGCTGAAGGGAAACCGTAACAAGGCTGTTCCACAATATTTGTCTCCCCTGACTTTCTGCACGACTGGGATTGTCCTGGAATACTATACCACTTTTAATGGTTAATTTACTTATCAAGGGGCACAAACAAACCCAGTGTAAACCAACAGTTTTTAATGAGACCACAGTTTGTCCATATACACTATCTGTGCCCATATGTATTTTTAAAACTGAAAATAATATAGCAACTACATTAAAGAAAATCTAACTGAAGCTCAGATTTCCTCTGGGCATCATGATGTAAACACACTTGTCTGCATCACAAATAATGCATTCGATCAATGTTCAGCCTTTGAAAAATCTTGAACAAAGTTTCTTTCAGAATGATCAGAGGCAATCACACTGTGGGTTGCTGCTTAAAAGCTTTCACAAGTGTGTTCACACTAGGTTTCATGTGGCTTGAATACCTCCTATGGTCATCTTAGAAACGTAGTGATGTTGCTGGATACGTCCCACAGATATTTTGGTAACTCTGAAGCTGGTTATCCACAGAGAACAGGTCAGCTTCACAGACTGATGCTAGAATGCCATTTAGCCAGAAAATTTCTGCAGGAATTAAACAGCAGGACTAGGCTAAGCAATTACAAAAGAAAAGCCAGCATCTAGAAAAAGAAATGTAGAGATCTAGATTTCTAGATTCCAAAAATACAGATCCCAGTATTATGCTGACAGTACAGTAAAATCTGCAAATGATCAACCCCCTGATTACAGCAATATCACATGAACTGCATACACGTTGTAGAGACACTTACTGAGCCCCCAGGCAGGAAAAGCAGAGTTTTCTGACAAATGTGTTTGATTTGTGTTGACACACGCTGAATCCGATGCCCTGGTTCTTCTTGCATTGCATAGGGGGTTATATATGCAAATACAAATACCAATGTAGCGCTTCTCCAGCTAGCCTCGAATCTAACCCGAAAGTATCTTCTGGTTCAAGACAGCAGCAGAACCCTCCTTCAGAGAGCAAAGGTGCTGTCTTTTGAAGCATGCCTAGTCTAAGCCTGCATTTATTAGAAAATCTGGCCGCTCATCCTGCAGCCTGCTACTAAGACTTGCCAAACTAAGTTGACTTCAAATAAGCATGATCAGTACTCACTCGCTTTATGCTGATAGAAAAGCAGAATTCAGCTCTGTCAGATTGCTGCAGTTGGCTCCTACTCCCGTGCATGAAAATTATTGATCAATATGCAGAACACTTGGAGAGACAGCCTGAAGAACTGAGCATGAAATACCCACAGAAAACGTGACAATTACACAGATATTTCAAAAGTTCACAGAAAGATAAATAACCTTCGTGTAATATTAGCCAATGATTTAAATAATATTTAGATTTAAATAATAAAGAGAGAACTCTCTGGTACTGAGGAATTTCTTTATAAAGGGGAAGGGTGTGTTCCTGGAAGAGATCTGTCCTCAAAATGGCTATTAATTCAGCTATGAAAATATTTTTGCTTTTAAGGAAAACAGCTGTAGCAATGCCGGTCCCTTTTGTACTTAAACTATTAATAAAGAAGGAAGAAAATTCATAAACTTAAAATTTCAAAACCAGAATCTTGACCATAAATTTCAACAACACGCAATACTCCCCAGAAGTTAGTTTGGCCTTGCCATTTTGTCCATGATAACCAGATGCTATGGGGACAGAGTCCATAATTCAAAGCTACAGTTATACAGAAAGATTATAGATTTCATCCATTCTGTCTAAAACCAACTTTATATAGCATCGCTTATCCTAAGCGTTCACCCACCACAGAAGTGGCAGTCACGTCCACAACAGAGCAAATGCTCCACATTATAAAACAATTAATAACTTTTCTACACAAGGAAACTTTTGTTGAATGTCATTGACCGAAGCGAGAATTTGGCAGCACGCTGGGTTAATAACTGCCTCTCTAACAAAAAAAGCTTCCATGAGAATTTTAATGACCGGAGGTGGCCAGGGCTTTAGTTTTACACTTTGCATCTTAAAGCTGGCACCACCAGCCGCTCTGTGTCTTCTGGAATGACGTTGTGACTCTCAGAAGCACCGGCAGGAGACAGAACGCTATGTCCTACTCACAGACATGTAACTAAGGTTATAGATGCAGCTCCTTTGTTAAACACGGAGCCGATACGTCCCAAGGGTATTTTGACACCCCTTAGTGTCATATGTTGTCATTCATTTCAGATGTTACTTAAAAGGCTACACTTCCTGAAATATTAGAATCGTTTTTAGATATCACAAAGCCAAAGACTAGTTGAAATCAGTTTCTCTGACAAGATCACAATCAGCACAGAAAACAGTTTTGGTGGCCTTTCCGTTACTGCATTACCCAATACGCAGAGAAAGCTGCTCCAGCTACCCACGAATTGCTTCTCCTAATATGACTCTACTTATTGAAGTAATTCATAACAATATAATAAATGCTGCAACTGTGTGGCACTGTATGCTCCTAATGTCTCTGTTACACTGTAAACTGCAACATAAAAGTTGCATATATACCAGATTCTGTAGGAACAACAAAAAATTCTCAGTGCTTGCTTGAATAAACCTCCTTAGGTATTTTATTCTACAAGTCCTAAAAACCTTAAATTCAAAAAGTTATATTTATTGGTTAAATCATCAATAACCAGTACTAAACCCTGCAATTCTTGTTTTCAGTTGATACAATACTTATCTAAAATCTCTTCTTTTACTGCTGTCTATAGTGTCCTCATTGTTTTTTGTACACCAAGTCTTCTGAATGAGAGGTACAGACTGTGAAAGGTTTCTAGTGTCATGATGATCAAGTTGTTAATTATTATGTAATTTTCCATTGCTAGAAAATAAAAAACGTCACAAATTGTTGTAAAGACTTATTATTCTTCCAGTTACTCTAAACCAACAATCAAATGCACTAGCCATTTGCTTATAAGTTTCAGGAATATGTTTTGACAATTAAGACAGACATCAAAGATGTCCCTTCCCCTCCCCAAAAATCTGGAAATGTATTCCCCCCACTCCACCTCCTGGCCTGCTTTTGGCTCTGCCTGTCGGTCTGGAGAGCCTCCCCTCAAAGAGCAGGCTTCCTGACTCTCTGCCTCACTAGCCCTCTCCTACGGCCTCCTTGCCCCCAGGGCTGTCGGGTAGGGCAAAGTGCCTCCGTCCCCGCTCCCTTGTGGCAGTTCAGTGGAGAACACCCTATGAAGGAGAATGACGGCAAAGTACATGGAAGTACTCGATTCTCTCCTTTTACGTACAAGCTATGCTCAGAGTAATGGAGAAGAGCAAGGAAAGACTCCTTTCCCGTTTTAATAGACTATAAAATGAGCAAGTAATAAAATAACAGTTCAAACAGAAGAACAGTTACGGAAGAAACTGTAGCTCCTGTATCATCCCTTTGCGGTTGCTCTCAGTGTGCCCATGATGCGCACTCTGCTGTGAGAAATGGCCTAAAACTGCCCTCTCTGAGGAGCCGGCGACAACAGCACCTCCAAATGCCACTGTAAGAATTTGCTGTCTGCTTCATTTTTCCTCCCAACTGCTGCATGTCTTTTTTGGAGTAAGACAATTTTTCTTTGTTACAGGAGCCACCCTGAGTGCTAAGCAATTTTGCTGTAAACCAGGTAACAGAAGAAAATGAACCTCACTGACAACCCCATCCTTTTTTTTTTTTAAAAAGTGTTTCAAGCCACAGCTCCCCAAAGGAGGTAAATACCTTACTATGTAACTTCAAGAAAAGACCAAAGCTATAAAGTTTTATTAGTAGGACCTAGAGGGTCCTAATTCAGTGGTCCCCAATTTTTTTTTTTTTTGAAGGTCTCACTTGCTCCGCCTTCTTGCTTCTGCCATCCAGATCACCGCTTCCTCTGTGCTGCCCCACTTCTGTGTTTTGACTGCGGCTGCTTTCTTCTCCGCTCTCCTGGGCCATACCCCGCGGCTGTCACAGCTCTCTGGGACCGTTCCCCTTAACTGGCCTCCTTAAACTGGATCGACTCTTGCCTCTTGTCTCGTCACCTCCAGAGAGCTTGCTATCTTGGACTGATTTTGAATGTGGGCTCTCCTCACGATGGTCAGACACCCCAAAATCAGCAGCGCTCTCATTTGAACCTCTCTCTCACAAAGGTTTCCTTACCCAGGACGTTCTGCAACGATTTCACAATTCTAGGACAAATTAGGCAAGGTCGGGATCTTTGGACTGCTTTGTTTAACAGAGTCCCAGCAAGTCCGTTTACACAGAAAACGAGCTTGTGACATTTTGCGGGTAATGGTGAGGTATGAAAGGCTAAGATTTTTTTTAAAATTTTTTTAAACAAACAGTCAGATATGATTTAGTCTGGGTTTTCTGAAGTGTTTAGCCCTTTGCAATCCCCACAATGCATCACATTGCAGATTATTCTGTGAATTAAATACTGCCCTTATTAAATAGAGGTGCTCTGCCTGACTGTATGGCTTTTGTTCAGTGGAGAAGATTGTGAAACTTCATGATCCTGAATCCTAATTCTCTTTGGAATTCAGGCAGAAACACTGCAGAAGAAATGCACAAGGCCTTGATACTATGAGCAGGTCACATTCCACACATGAATGTCTGAAGGTTGGAGTAAAAGCTTACAGATTCTCATTTTCTTAGATGGGAGTTTACCAGAAGAGTCAGTATTCAATATTTAACATCTTCCCCCCTCCAAATTTACACTTCGGCTGAAGGAGAGCTTTAAATAAAACATTTACATGCATAATGTCAGAACCACCTGCTCAGTGGAAGGGAATAGAAAATAAAAAATATTGAGATGTTGAGCCTTAAACACATCATTATTTCTTGTTGGCTTCTTTTATGTCTCAAGTTTTGTTCTCTAGGATACCCATAGGCTGTAACCTCTTTGTATAATATACTACTTCTTTCTTCTGCCTTCAGAATTTTTTCAAGTGATTTGGGAGAAAAGCAAGTTTTAATGATTTTTTTTTTCCACAAAGACGATCTTTTTTTTTTTTTTCCTGTCTTCAATTAAACATTCTCAAGATGCAAACTCTCTCTTTAATGTCCGTACTTCCCCAATATTTACTTCCTTGTTCATATTGTGTGGAAATGAAGATGAGTTAAATAATTCTTAATTTCTCCTACATCCATCAACCCATAGGAATTAAAAAAAAAAAAATGTTTTCCCCACCCTTTATAAAATAGCCTTTAGAAACAGATTCCTTCACGTCTGAAAAAAAAGCTTTCGGCAGTCCCCGCCTAATGAAATCTTGCCATTAATGATTACAGTCTAAACACTAGAAAAGCCTCACTTATCACATACAGTATGAAATAAATATCAATAGTCTGCATGTATGCTGAAAAATACCAAAGGCGGAGTTGGCTGGAGACTGCAATTAAACCCACCACACATTACTCACAGCAGATCTGATTCTTTTTTGTGAATAGGAAAAAAAATATTAAGGGAGATTGAGAAGGAGCAAGCCAGCCAGGAGATAAAACCATTCTCATTCGGGCACGGACCTAGTGATTGTATCGGCACTATCAAGCCAGATAATGCTTCTTTAACGCGTATGCTGCCTGCCTTCTCGGGTTTTTTCCTCCTTTGGGGGGGAGCTCCCTATGTCTCTCAACCTTCCCCTTTGCTTTCCTACTCTCGCTTTCAACGGTGAGCACTTCTTTCAGCTGTGCCACAAAAGTACAGGTATATCAGAAAATCGTTTCACATCGTGGAGGGCAAAGGTCGGAGAAAATCAGAGAAAAAGGGACATTGCTGATAATATTGCACAGGTCACAGCTACCACATCAAATTTTAAATGCCTAAGTGAATTAGGTAAACACATTTAACTTTCAACTGAAAGCTGGGCAGTTATAAAATCCTGAAGTTTTGAAACTAAGGCAAAGTAACCTCCCTAGGAGCAAATGCATAATACTAAACACAAAGACCTGCATAAGTGTTAGCAAGATGAGGATCTAATGCTCTCAGTTGATTGTATAAGCAGAATACAGAACACAGTGACACCAGAATTACTGTCACTGATTAGGGATGAACTTCTATAACCTACTGAACTTATGTTTTTGCTTTGTCATTTATGCATGCTAATGTTATTTCTGTTCTGCTTTAAAAGAAATGATAAAAAAGAACTTGAATGCTTGAATACCTATAATTTTCTAGACAGAACCCATAACATTATAAAAGAACTGATGCGCAGGCTGAAAAGGTAAAAGAGAAAAAATAAAATAAATTGGTCCGGCAACATTTAAATGATGGCAAATGTAAGTTTAATATAAAACCATATTAGAACAATTGAGAATCATGAGAGGCTGATTTATTATTTATATAGCACACTAAAAGTTATCTGTAAAGGAAATTGTGTAATATGCAGTAAATTAGACAAAGCTGCACTATAAATTGGGATTAAATCTTAAACTGGTTTTAATATTTAATGTGCTATCATGACTCACATTTTCAATAACGGTTGTTCAAAGTTCAGGAAGAAGCTCGAAAGCAGACAGAGGAGGATGAGTTGCAAAACCTCGCCTCCTGATGATACAAATTAAATCAGATCATCTCTTCATTGCCAAAACCAGGCAAAACTAGCACATGTCCTCTGTTGAGGACCTGGTCCAAAACTCACCAAAGAGACTGGAAAAACTCCCATTAAACTCAATAGAGTTGAGATCGCAGTAACTGCAAGTTCCGTAACTACTAGGGCTAGATAAATTATACTACACAGGAATAAAATAATTACAAATTCATTTGGTTTATTTTTAATGATTGTCCCAGTCGAACACTGGCAAAATTCATCCTTTGATGGGTGCAAAAGTGGCATGTTAAAAAAAAATAATTATCCCCAGGGAGTATTCAGAATTATGCCGTTTGACTTGAACAAAGTCAGAGCTGAAGTTCAAGTGCCCATTTGGATTTCAAACTACACACTTAAGTGGGCAATATCTGGGCATGAAGTGATGTGATTATGCTTTTTTTAAAGTGTGGAGGGTGCAGGAAGGTGGGTTCTTGTATATACTAGAACGCATTTCACAAGTTAAAACTACTTTATTCATGGAGTTTTACTTATGGCCATATGGTACCGTGATTTGAAAGGTTTTGATCTGCATGGCTTAGAGTCCAGCCTTAGGCATTATTATTTGCACTACTGTGAAAAAACAATTGTCTCACTTATGGTCTATGGCCTTAACACACCGTGCAAAGAAAATAAATCAAAGTCCTTGACCGAAGAGGTTTCTGAGAGAAGATGTCAAACAACAGACACACACAACCAGGGACAGTTCAAGGAAACCATGAGACAGCTTTGGTCAGCAATTTAGTCAGTGGTCTCAGCACATTGGCAGCCTAACTCCTGTCGGGAGAGCTTTAAAGAAGAAAATGGGTTTGTTTCATTGAGGGTTATATAGAGGGTCAAGAGCAACATGGAAAAGGCACCAAAAAGCTGCAAGTCGTCTACAGGGGTGGTTGTCAGGCTGGGGAGAGAAGTCAAGCCACTTCTGCTTCCTAGAAGCTCACCAGAAAAGTGGGATACGGCTTTACAGAGGGAAAGCGATTAATATTTGATTCAGTGGAGTAGGAGGAGACAATCACATAATCCAGGGTATGATTTCAGCAGCAATAGTCTGAATGAAAACGAGTTGGTTACATTAATATCGGTCAGTATCAGAGAAAAGGATGTTGCACTAATAATCGAGACGTGAAACGATATGGTATCTGCAAAATACTTAACTTGTGGATGACGAAGAAAAGTCATATCGCAGGGACGCTTACTGAAATAACTTGCAAAATATAAATATATTTATAACTGCATGTAAGAATAAAGAAAAGCTAGGGTAAAAATACCACATACTTCAACTCTTCTCCAACATATTAAAATGTCAGATGTCTAAATGTATCTATGGATCAATATTCTGAATGACAATTGGAGCAGTCTGACTGTCAGTAGTGTAGTTGGATGGTTCCGCATTAGAACAGTTCTCTATTCCTTTTTGTCCAGACAAACCCGTGGGAGTTTTGTTTGAGCGCCTGGGCCACAGTTTAGCTCCTCTGCACTGCTCTGCTCGATGCAATGCCACTCCTCTGAAAACCGGAGAACTGTGAGTGGAGTAGGTTTAAAGAGAAATGTAATTTGCAGCTTAGACTTCACTAATCTGTTTAAGGTTAAGGTGTTCTGCACAGGAAATCATATTTAGTTGTCTGGAATGTTTTGAGCTGCTTAAAATACCTAATTGTCATTTTGATGAATGTGAAATAGGCATACAGCAGATAAATTCGGTCCACAGTGAATTGGCATTACAAATGATAGTACTTTCTAGCACTGCCACTGTAAGAGAAGTCGATTTTAATTAACACTTTACTTTAAAAGACATTGTTTTGCACACGACACATTAGGAAAGGTCTCATCTGCGTGAACTTCAGACTGCTGTGCTAAGCAGCGTGGCTAGAGTTTTCTTTCAAGCACAAAGGAGAGCCTCCGTTAGCAGCTCTCATGGGGCAATTGCCGTTTTTTCTACGGTCACCTGGTTCTAGGAGAGAGTTGCTATATTAAAAGATGTTTCTATCACGCAAGACAGCTGCCTCCTTGAGACACTTCAGCTCTTGTAGTTTATTTCTTCATTACCTCTAAAATTAAGGTTCGTTCGTGGCTAGTTATGACTCTAGTCAAATGTGAAACAAATCAGAAATTATAGCGTATTAATGGAGTGTACTGTTACTTATCTGTCTTCTGTCAAGATTGATTAATTTATCACACTGACTGTATGCTATTAATGCAATATCTAGGCCTAAATAAACAATTAAAAAGATGATGTTATCAAGACAGACACATATATAGAACAAAAACACCCCTGAATTCACATATTTTGTAAACCAGTAGGATTTTTTTTCCTCTAGTTTCAGTAAGATGTTTAGACATTCCACTAAATAAATTTTTCTCATTTATGACAGCCACTCTTATTAAAACTCCACAGTAGTACGGCATCTAGATTGTATTTGTATCTTTAAATAACTTCCCTCCTAGCTTTATTTATTTCCATCCTTGTTCTATCCATCCTTGTTTCTATCCAACTCTATCTGAAAGCCAGCAGCAGTGTTTGGGAGTTGGCCGCCTGTAAATGCACAGCCTAACTAGACTGCTTTTTATTATCTAGCAAAACTGGTACAAGATACGAGGATACCTTTATTCCCAAAGCTATGTAGTCACTTTATCTGTTGTTGAAATAAAAGTGGCAAATTCTTGGTTTTTAAGGGAAATGCAGATTAGGAAGTAAAGTTTTCCATGAAAAGTATGCTATTCTCCTTCTGCCTTATTTGAACCCATGTTTATTGGGTGCCATTTATCTATGTATTTTCCCAAACAATATGGTAAACTAAAGGTTTCTTGGGTTCTGGAAACTACAGGCTGCACTGCAGACTATGAAAAAACCTGCTGTATTTCTTTTACCTAAAGACATCTCATGTTCAGGAAGTAAAAGCTTATAAGTGAAAATTCCAGACATTTTCTGCACCTGCTGACTCTCAGCTCAGCCCCAGGACAATAACTAACTGCAGCCATACCAACAGCCTGAGCCCGACAGCAATGGGGATGAGACCCACACTTACACAACAGCTCCCTCCATAACTAGCCGTTTTAAGGGATATTCCTGCTCCCCAGGATTCCTATGGAGCATGTCACCAGGTGGACAGGGCACCTGGACCAGGCTTGTCAGAGCTCCACTGACTTCAGCATTTGGCTAGACGAGTGACGCAGGGCGGAAACGGGGATGCAGCTCCACCTCCCCCGGGCTACGTTTGATGCACAAAAATAATCATGAACCCCCCCAAAGGGAGAAGAAACTGGGAGCGTTTCTCTGTGTGTTTGTTCCCCAGGCCAACATCCATAAATCCCTCTCGCTACAGATCAAAGATGATAGGATAGACAAATAGTCCATTAAAATATTTTCAGGTGTGTATCTCTATTTATTATTACCTCTTTATTGACAAAATACAGCTCAGATAAATGTAAGCCAGCCTCCTTATGGGAGAACACACTCTGAAATATATTTCTGCTGCTGATTATAAATACTGAAGATAATTTATTTAAAAAAAAAAATCTCAGCAAGAACATATCCGATCTTCATCATGATATGAAAAAGCATTATGATTTCCAGCCTAGTATTACTTTTACGAGTTCCATTCTTTCTTAATAGAAACTTGAATAAAAACTGGTCTGGCCAGACCTCGCTATTTTATTTCTTTTATTGTAACCATTAAATCAGCTTTCATTTCATTACTCTAATTGTGCCTGGGAGCAGCAACTGCCACCTTAAGGCACATAACCTAATTTAAAATGCTCACAGCTCATTCCACCTTAAAATATATTGCAGTACTTAGGATCAGCACAGCAGGTCAAGCTATACAACAGCACTGTTGTGATCAGAGGACTTTTTGGCAGTTAAATCAGGAGAAAGACCGAGGCAATGTAAAAAAAGTAACATTTCTCTTGCTTAAAAGATACACAGCAGTTGACATAACCATTTTTTATTTGTACCTTAAGTGTCTCCAGAGCATTCTTATTTAGGTAGAGATTTCTCACATAAGGAACATTTCTCGGCACAGTACACAAACATCTAATTCACGAGGATGATTTTTACCATGGGGATTATACATGTTGAAGAGCCACCTTGCTGGGCTGTGAGGGAAAAATCCATAACGATGATATATATGTCTGTTTGTGCCACTTGTGTGGGCCCCTCCTCCCATTGTTTCTGACTGTCTCTCAATCTTTATCTATTCTAAGTCTCGCTGTAAATCGCATATTACCTCCATTTTACTGATGGGGAACTGAGAGACACAAAAACTACGCAACTACCTAACACAGGGGTGCAAAGACACGGCTGGGATTTAAATTTAGGTCTCCTGATTCCTAGGTGAGCGCTCCATATAAAAGGTACTGTTGCACCTACTGCTCCTTTCCTTTCTCATTATATAGTTAACAGACTTACCTATATTGCTACATCCCCTACAGCATTGTTTCTAAAAGAATTTCCTCTGGCTAAATGATTCCAGCTCCTGTAAACAAGACCATAAGCTAAATATTCCAGTTAAATAGACTAGGGGCAGATCTTCATTAGCAAAAAGTGCAATTACAAACCTAAGGCATGTGGTAAAGTTGAATAAAGGGGCAAACCAGCAATTACAGTCCTTAACGTCTACGAAAAGACCAGAAGCACATCTTACCTACCTCGCAGCTGCTAACTGGAACCCTGCCCACGATGCTGCCTAGCCCGGCGCACAGTCCTTGGCAGAGCAAAGGGGAGGACGCCAGGGATGCCAGGAGGGAGACAAATGCAGGAGGGAAGCCAGGATTTGAGAGATACACGAGGTGTAAAGGAGTTCAGTACGAACAACTGATAAATATCTGCTACCTGATTGTAGGCCTTGGTGGCAAGAGTGGGATATTTTCCTTTGTCTTACAGTCAATCAGCTCGCTAGGAAATAACTCACCACCGCTAAATAGCTGCTCGTTTCATCAGCTAAACAGATACTAATTGCATCTCAAAGCTAAAGAGGGTGACAAAGGACCAAGCAGTCACTGGACGGCACCTATACAATGATTGGATCCTCCTGCTGGTTTGGACATGAGAGAGCAAGAGATTCATCAGTGGATCTTGACTGAAAAAGATAAAACCCCCTACTTTGGACATGCGCTACAGTGTAACGTCTTTATAAGTACTTGCATAAACATATATACATACATGTTTCTAAATACACACACCCGCCACCCATCTATAAAAAATTCTCAGGAAAAGTACTCACACTTCTGTTCAAATTTATGTTCAAAAAAGGCAAAATATAAATTTCAAAATTTCTTCAGAACTTTCTTTTTTGCAGATTTTTTAAACAATTTTTCCCTTAAAAAATCAGCATATTTTAAAAATTCTGCAGTTGAAGTGTCATTGATAAAATACTCCAGGCTCAGGCACCTCACTATGTGATAAGAATGACTTAGCTGTTAGCTTAGGCATTCCAAAATGACAGTTTTCAGAAAACCGTGATGCTGTTTTCATAATGTAAATCAAATGATTGAGTGGCATATGGTTATCCTGTTGTTATGACATAGCATGTGTATCTTCCTTTTCTCTGCATCAATAAAATTAGAACTTGAAAAAGGCACTCATTTAAATTGGAACTTGAAAAAAAGCACTAATTTAAATACATCATACATATAATGTGCAGGCGTATATGCATATACATTATCTTGATACCTATTACAACTGACACAACTTTAACCTGCTTCAGACATAAAGAGGCAATAGGTCACTGGGGACCCCGGGTTACTCCATCAGCCAAAGTGTTAAACGCTTCCAGCATCAGGTTGTGGACTTCACATTATATTCAGGGCAGGAAGAGGCTACCTTTCAGAATATGGTGTGTATTTATTTGAATTCCTGATTATTAGGGGCCTGATTCTCAATTGTTGTTTTTAGACTTTGAATTCTTACCCAGAATAGCACCAAACATGGTGAAAATACTTTGTCTAAACTTTCAGTGTTTTCCCTCAAATACTATTGATCTCACCTTCAAACCCCTTGATGAACATTGAATTATTTTTAGAAAGTGCACCAGCCCAGGCAACGGAGACACTAACCAGTTGCCTCCGTAGGTATTTCAGGGGCAGAGGTTCAATAAAGCTGCTACAACTCCTCCATATCCCCATGACTGCTGTAATCTTGCCATCCAGTAGTGGAACATGGGCATCTTCTCCCTATTTGACTGTATTTAATGTGTGCTCAATACATACAATTTTAACAGGGAATCTTCAGCAATAAAACCAGTGGATCATTAATTTTGAGTATCTTCCCTAGATCTTTTCTCTGAGCAGCTCTGGAACATAATGCAAACATCTAATCCATGAGGATTATTTTTTAGCATAGAGATTATATATGCTAAAATGTGTCGTGTAAAACCCTTGTGATGCCCTGGTGGGATCAGGGTGTGGGGGAGAAGGTTTATTTTTAGAGTGTTGCTGGAAGGTAAGTGAAAAATATAGTTACCTGAAAAGGCAGAGGAACCTGTGAGCATCAAGGCTTTTAGCCTACGTTCAGGCAGAACTGGCAATCACCTCGGTAACTGGCTGATGGCTTCTGTGATGCACGCACTTTTTTGTGCATATTGGCAGCTTGGTTCTAAACGAAACTTTGTAACCCAAGTCTCTAGCATGTTTAGAATTGCAGATGTGTGTTCTGAGAATTTGCAGTGTTTGCCAGAAAGACTCTGTATGATATTAGCACGGTTGGTTCTGAATTTTAAGCCCAAATCTGATGTGCTATGACTCACAGCCTCAGGAAAGAATTAGATGAATAGCTCGTAAGGGGAGAGACACTGCCTGCATATCTTTGTAGAGGAGATACGCTGAATAATAACCATTATCTCCATACCACAAGCTACCATTCTATTTAGGATATGGTGCGCTGCTATACAAGCGGAGAGTGCCACACAGATAGTCATATCTGAATTATCTTTAATATACATAGAGTACCAGAAATGAATGAAACTGCAACAGCACAGACCTCGCTGAGGGCCTGTTCTTTCAGTTCATGTTCGGGATCCCTCACCGACACCCTTGGACAGTCCATTCTGAAACCCATGCTGTCACGGCAACTCCGCAGTCACTAGATAAAAGCTAGCCCAGGTATCCCTGCTTGTGATGTAACCATCCCTCTCGTTGCAGCATGGGCATAATCGCAAATTAAGTACGATACAATGAACCAATATTTATAATATAGAGGATATTTGGAACATTGTCTCAAGCTAGTCGGCCTTTAAGTTAGTTAACGGGCATTTAATTTACATGTACATCTTTCTTGTAGCAAAAGTTCCTCATATTACCTAAAAACAATAGGTACAATGTGAATCTGGCCCCAGGTAGATCTGGGAAGAATAATATAAATTTATTTATAGAAGAAAATAAAAATTTATTTATAAAAGTAAATGAAAATATTTAATACATATGATTCTTAAAAGTCTGGACCATCTCATAGACTATGGTTGTTACTAAACCGAGAGTGACCTTATTTTCAGGGTTCCCCCATTCCAGCATGGGGTAGGGTTTGCATTCAGTATTCCTCTCGCTTCTAAGGCTCAGAAGCACGATAGTTGGCTTCAAGAACTTTAAGTAAACTGTCTCCAAAGAATTATAACACAGAAGACAACAACAGCTTGTGGTGTTGTAAGCCTGGTGGTCCCATACAAGTCAATCTGCTCCAAGCATCACCATTATAATTCTTTTTGAAAGACCCAATAAATATTTATAGAAGCTGATTATAAATCACAAACCTTTTAATGACTTACAGGAGGACACTGCTTTGCATGGGGAGGAGGTGCACTTTCACTTGGCTATCTTTACTACCTAACTAGCCTCACATCTGGAACATCATGATTTATGGCACATTCTTAGCCACAATCCTGTAAAAGTACCATGGAAACAGTTCCATTCATTCTGCATTTCTAGAAGATGCCCACATCAAACTATTAAACAGTAGCTGGGTCGCTACTCTCTGCCTTATTGTGTATTTTGTGTTTCTTTTTTGCAGTGAGAGACCTCATGACATTATTCTCAAATGTCCTGAAATTCAGCAGTAGGATCTAATGGAGAATATCAATATGCAAATAATGCTTTATTTGCTATATTTAACACAATAGCACCTAAAATTTCTTCCAAAAATTGAAGCCCCACTGTAGTCTGGTGCAACCAGTCTAAGGCACCCTTGTTCTGGAGAGCTGTATGTTAAATAGTCCGAAAGAACAGACAGCTTGGAGGGGAAAAGGCGGGTTAATTTGTGTTTTGTAGTCTTTTAGGGATGGTGTGGTGTTTCAGTGCCTGCTTACCTCTTTCTTCCTCTTTCACGTTTCTTTATCCTGTTGCCTTATTGGATTCGCAATCGACCTCTGACTCAATCTTTGTGCATTGGAGAGGGAAAATACTGAAAGATTCCCTCATTTGCCTTCCGATTTCTGATCACAATTATTATGAGAAGACGGAGCTGCAATAGAAATAGGTATGTTCTAACAAATACCTGGCACTACTTCTGTCTCTGCACTTCTACATCCCTGTTAATATTTCTAGACTATACCCAGGATGAGTTTGTGTGCTAATGCTTGCAGATTTGGCTCATGAAAAATATCTCCATAAATAGAATGTATCTTCTAAACCTCAGTCCCTCTGCTTCCCTGCTGCGCAGAATGTTGCATTTTTCACAAGGTGCAAAAAGAACCTACTGATGATAATGTCCTTTTGCTCCTCTAGAAAAGGAAACTTTTAAGCCCCTCCAGCAAAATATGTCCCTATTTAACAAGTAACTGAATAAATGCAAACTCCGTGGGGCTTTGCTTAATGGGGCAAGCAAGTACTTCTGTTCACCAAAGCTGCAGAAATCATGGATGCTAACAGAAATACTCCTTTCTCCTGAATTTCAGCTCTACACATAATCAAGGAAATAAACTCAGCTAAAAAAATACAGTTTTTTTACAATACAAGAAAAATAATTCTCCATATCTCAAATTTTTTTATCCCTTATGTTCCTATTCTCTCTTTTTAAAAAATTATATACATACTATCAAGTGAGCAATATCCAGATTTTTTTTTTTCACTTTTTCTGTTGTGGTGCTGAAATTTTCAGCCATTCTTCAATTCTTGCAAGGGTACAGAATGGAAAAGGGAAAAAACCAAGAAATGGGAAATGGAAGGAATAAAGCAGCAGGGAAGGAATCCCAGTACCTGAATAGCAGGAGGCAAATAAAACCTGAAGGCCTTAGTAACAAACTAAAAATCCTAAAAATACTTTGGTATATGTACATAAAGTGATTTTTCACTAGAATGAAAAAAGGACATGACTTTTCATCAAAAAGTAGGCCGGAGTGAAAAGACTTGACTGACTGCATGAGTACGGCAGTGCTAATAAAGCACGCCTTGCGGGCTTTGCCAGTCCCATAGAACCTACAGCAAAGCCTTCATCACGCAAATACTAAACTTTCAAAAAACCCTTTGTTTTCTCCCATGCTGCTCACCTAAACAAAACGATTAGTAAACATCTGCAAGGGCACTTCTTGTTTCCCTTTACAGCTCTCCTTAAAATCTTCAGTGCTGTAATGGACCTACAAAAACAATGCCAGCTTGACTCGGACAGCTGAATATCGACACTTCTGTATTGCGTCTTAAGAAGCGTTGTCTCCTGGATTATTCAAGCTCCTTCATAAGCATCCGTGGTCTTTTTCTTCTCCTGAGAATGCTTGAGACTGCATATTTTTACTACAGTTCTTCGGTACAAAGCACCGAAAACATGAAAACAGCAGCAGCACCTCAAAAACTCTCATTTCTTACTGCACTGTCAGATCTCAGAAGGTATAATGAGTTTCTCTTCTGCATAGAGAGGACAACCTTGAGAGCATGTTCAACACCCATGGTCTACAGTGGGTGCCAAATGGCAATGTTCAAACACACTTCCTTCCAGCGTCATCTGTTGTTGTTAAGGATCTCTTAGATATCATTTTGAGGCTCACGCCAGAAGTTGCGGGGTCCAGAGAATATATAATGTGTGGCAACGTAATAGAGAGCTCTCCAGACAAGTATAGTTTCTGGAGAAAAACATGAACCTAAACACTTCTGAGGGAAAAAATTAATGGTGATAAAGTGGTAACAAGATTTAATTGGATAGAACTAATTATTCATGTTAGGGGATGTGAGCAAGGGCTTGCTTTGGCAATGAGTGCACTTATTGAAAGCAAGAAAGAGTACTAAGCCCAAATATGTGCCTGCTTAGGGGAAAAATTTTCGAAATTCAATGTATGGAAGTAATTAGACTAGAGAGAAAATCAGAATGGGAAAAACGGCACCAAGTGACTTGGAGTCACAGTATAAAAAAAATGTAGATTCTCCTTATCCATGACATACACAGTGGACTAAACCTCCTATTTTCTGATCAATCTTGTCTTACCACAAAGACATTTATTTTCCAGTCATGAATGACTGAATTCAATTAAAATGTAAGCTCACCTGTCAATTAAATTCAAATAGAAACTCTCTTGACATTCAGAAATAAACATTAAAGATCACCAATTACTACCAGAGGCTACTATCCTTAGAATATATTTTGTTACTGGATTAATGTAAAATGTGTAGTCTCTATCACCCCGTTGGGGGTTAATTTAAAGAAAGAGAAAAATGATAGCCCCTTCAAAGGTCTAAGGATTTATTCAATTTTTTTTTTCTTCCAGCAGCAAATATTAGCACAATGTATACATGCAAGGGTATCATAAATTATAGGGAACTTAATAAGGCAATAGGACTTTGCATCTATGCTTAAAACCTGCCAGTTTTTTAGTGACTTTATTTATTTAAACTCCCGTTTCATTCAGTGTAGTGAAGCTTTGCTGACACCTCAACTGAATTGAGCTTACCTAAATGGAACTTTGTTACATTTAAATATAAGTGTTCTTAGTTTCAGGCTGACTCCTAGCTTATTCCACATTGCTAAAAATAAAGCAAGCTATCTGTCGATATATGTACTCTGAGTACAATATTTCCTTATGAATTTGATCTTGAAGTTGTACTAAAACACCCTTTTAATCTCCTCTGGGGGAAATAAATATTAACATTTCATCTCTCATAATTCCTAGGATCCACAGAAAATGCAATACCTCGAGCACAGATTCCCAAAGGGGGACTCGGGGTTACGGAGGTTACTTACTGCAGCTCCCGTCAGTCCCTGCCTTTCACTCCCCTGTTGGGCCCTGCAGCTCTTGAGCCCATGGTGGGCTGATGCGTTTTTGTGGTGTGATCTATCTATCCTACTGCAGAAGAAATGCTCTTGTTCACTCTGCCTGCTGTCAGGAGAGACCTGCCTTTAACCGCAGCGGGGACAGCCAGGGACATACCAATGGAAGTTGGTCTCTCGTGGGAAACTTTACTCCTCAAACAGTATGAAGTTATTAGAACTTTACCAGGATTTCTCAACTGTCAGGAAGCAGAGCTACAGTTCCCTTGTTAATAATAAGTGCTAACGGATACATAGCGGAAAGCAGCGTGATGTTAAACAGCTTGAAGTTTGTTATCGCTGGGCTTTGGCGTTTTGTTTTTTCTTTTTTTGTGTGTGCCTTTTTTAAAAGCAGACAACCAAAAAGGTCACTTCATGCTTCTCTGTTTTTCTTTAGTTTTACATTTAGTAGGATTGTTCTTTATTCCTTCCATTCTTCTCTTGATCTGGGGGGAGAGGAGGCACAGAGGGAAAATGACAAATAGGCTGCATTTGTCCCTTCCCTTCTGTCATTTGTTTCACGGGTAAGTGAGTAGAAATGAAGACGGCATGTTCCACGCCGAATACTGAGAGCACAGAATATGGCCTCTAGCTAAAGCACAGATAATTTCTATGCATGATGAATCCTTTCAATAACAAGAGCCCTGCTAATGTGGGATCAAATCACAGTCATTAGCTCTTGGCACTGTTCTTAAAAAGATGATATAAAAATCCAAACAGCATCCAGCCATAGTCCAGTAGCACATACACTAGCCAGTATTTCAGTTGGTAATTTACTTTTCTCATCAGGGTGCTGGTATAATTAGAAAAAATGCTATCTGATAGGATAAACTCCTCTAAAAGCAATAGCCTGCTTAAGAAAATGATGGATCATTCTGAAATAAGGGGCTGTGGGATGATTCTATTGAAGGATGAATTGAGTTTGGGACTATATCAAGACCTGTAGCCCTGTGTAATGAGTGATTTTCTATGGCAGGTAACAAACTTTTGAAATAAAACCCTATTTTCCTTTATATTTTTTAAAATAAATCCTAATTCTGTAATATATAATATGTATATATATTATATAATATATAATATGTGTGTATATATAAAATGTATATGTATAATATATATGTATAATGTATACTATAATATGTATATAATATATAATATGTAGCATGTGCGTTACAAAGGGATCAGCTTTCCCAGTTAAACAAGTAGATTCACAAATGTCAATCTCTTCTTGCAAACTCTTCTGACTTTTATAACAATTCTCATTAAATGACAGAATCAAGAACAGAAAAACCAAGTTTCCTATTGAAGGAGAGCAGGAACTTTTTATCTGCTTTCTTGTCTTATTTTGTCTTTGTACTATGTCTTATATGGTGCTGTTAAAGTTACAGGTAACTACAGGACAGTGTATTATTTAGGAGCCCATGAGGAGTAGACTTGGTAACCTCAAAGCAAGAGGAATGGACACCTTCTCCAAGAGACCCTGCTGTGAACCAAGTTCCAAATGTACAAAATTGTCTCATCACCAAAGCTGCTTTGAAGTCACTGCAGAACTGACACTACGCACCAGCTATTCTAGTGCTTCTTATTTTCAGTCAACAGTGCCTTTTGAAACCATGGTAGTCATAGGAGTCACACTTACTGCAGCAAAAATACTGTCAAACAGACTTCAGGCTCTTTGACCGTGATCCAGAAGCTTTACATAGTCATTTAGAAGCACTTCTCTTTGCCTCACACCATCTTTTTCCGTTATTTTTTTGGGGGGTGGGGTGGTATTATTACTTTCATATAGTTAGTAGTTATTTTCCCATTTTAATTTATAATTCTATTATTTAATATTTTATCTATTGAAAAAATTTGTTGTTAATATCCCGCAACGTATGAATTATATATTCTCTTAAATTCCCCAAACAAAAAGAGATTACTTTTCTCGGTTTAAGCATACATGGTATTTTATTTTTAAACAGTAGTTTCTTCCGGGAATTTTGGAGGTTTTTTTATTTGCACTTTCTTTCAGTAACTGTGCATCCATAAAGGTATTTTACATTTCATTCTTAGTGGATTTTTCCATGAAAAGAAAACTAGTAATTAGTAAAGAGTTCTACTTAGATGGCTGCTTCTGTATTCCCCATGTTACTGTTCTTTAGGGAATGGTGTATGGTAAAATAGATACTACTATTTCATAAATGAGGTTCCACAGAAAATTAAACTTCAGCCTGTGTTTCACATTCTCTCAGCCCAGATAAGGGATGTCCCCCATCTATACATTTTTTTGCCAGTAAATGCACTTGAATAACTACTGCTTTCATAAATTCCACACTGCTGTTGGATTTGCTGGTTTGATACACCACTAACATCCTGGTCTGTTCAGAGTTTGCAAAGTAGAAGTGGACGGCATCTATTACCCAATTAGGCTGCAAAAAAATGCTAGTTAATAAATTCTCTTTAAGTGCCAGCTGAAGAGTGAGCATGTGGCCATGCTGCCCACCGGTGTATGGAGGGAGCCCCCAGTACCATGTTTGTGACCTTTACGGAAATCAAGGAACACGCAGTTCTCATGCTACTTAAATCAAAGACAACCTGATAATAAAGACTGGCCTTCTAGGCTGTGACAAGAAACCTGCTGACCAAGTAATTCCAAAAATTCTCGACTCTTAGATAACTCCAGAAGAGTCAATAACATAAAAAATCAAATACTTGAACAAAGGAGGAGACGCTACAACTGATCCACTGTGATTTAGTGTTTTAGTTCAACAAAGAACACGCTGCGTTTTAGATCTAGAAAACGACCTAAAATGCTGGGATTTGACTAGCCCAGACTAAGACACAGATTATACCCTCCCAAGCCAATATTCAATAACATAACAGAAGAGATAAAAGGGTGGTGTGATGGTTAGCTGATAACTTTCCCTGTTCTCTAAATTACATACAAACACGGTCCTGACGCAGTCTGTTTTTAACTGAGCCAAAAAAAAAGGGTCAAGTGGGATAACATTTTAAAGTTGAATCAATACATGCTTATTTTGAAAACAAGGTTTTATGATGCTGCCATATGATCTCTTCTGGAAGAGGATACATGTTCTGTTCCAAACCTCTTTGGCTGACTTTCTATGCCACGTTGGTTAAAAATAGAAGATTTATTTGAAAGTAAGTTCCCACTGATATTTATATATGAAAAGAAAATGTAATTTTTTTACAATGCCTTGACTTTTCCCTCATTAAAAAAAAAAAAAAAAGCATCAACTTTTCCTTAAAAGCTTAACGTTTAACAACAGTATTCAACTGAAATAACATAGAATATGCTAGACATAACAAACATCTAGGACATAAGATTCTTGTTTGAATCTCTTCATACAGAAGAGAGACGCCATTCACATCCAAGTAACTCAGTGTGAGACACACTTCAAGTGTGACACTAGCGTTGATCTGCGTAACACAGAACTGAAGCCCCGTTTCCCCTCAGCCCAGGCTCCTCTCCCCCGGGGTCTTGTCGGCCCTTCCGTGCTGGTTCCAGCCACCGTGACCTGCAGAGCCGGCCAGGCCCTCTCCTGACACAGCCACACCAGCCACAACCATTACAGCTGGCAGGACTCAAGGATTTTTGTCTCTGGTCCATCTCATTCCATGCTCATCACAGTGGCTGAAGAGGGAACCTGGTTTATGTTCCAGGTGCATTAACAGAATAATTTTAAAAAATCTATTATTTTTATTATGCTTGTCTTGCTGCTAAAGTTATAAAACTGGACATCATCAATGACAACCACTGAATACATCTGTACGTTTTCTTCTGCAGTTCTACTATAGAAAGTGCATCAAAACAAGAGGATTCTAATCAACAGAAGGGAAATACAGTGCCTCAGACAGATAACTCTGTCTAATGACATAGCATTTCGAGAAATATAACTGCTTCTTTATTTAGGAACATGGGACACTGTTCCAGAAAATACCATAGCGATCACTGTATCTAGCTCTCTTCTGTCGCAAGCTACCATATTTTACATGTTCCCTCTTAAAAACTAGTATTAATTTGCTATAATGTAATATGAAGATCAAAATTAGAACAATATTTTCATCTTCTATTCAGCCAGTTTGTCTCATCTAAAAGAAAAATCGCAGCTTGAGCTCTGTAATCTCAGGAAAAGGTAAATCTCAGTTTATTAGGTACGAAGACTTCTTTGTGAGCCGTTTGGCTGAACTAAGCTCATCTTTCCTTTTTTGTGACAACTCATGTCATGACATTAAAGGTCATGTTCCTTCACTTCTGTCACTTTAAATTATGCCATCAATATCATGAAGTGATTCAACAGAGAATTTAATAAATGCTACAGAATTATTAAAATCATACTAGGTGGCTGCTTTTCATATATTCGTGCAGTTACTTTTATGATTTCAGCTAACACTTACATTCTTAACAGGAAAAAACAGGTGCCTTGAATATAATAGGAACTAAGTCAAGGATGCAAGTCTGGGGAGGAGAAGCAACTTAAATTCCAGTCACACCATGCCTATAATCACAGCAATAGCACCATGCATGCATTCATTAACGAAACATTCAGTTACCCTCTTTGCAATCAGGTTTAAAATGATTTAGCTCAACACTCTATCCCCAAAAGCATACATCTGTACTAAAATAAGAAATAAATAATTTAAAGGTATAAATGTTTATTGAAAACATTTGCATCTGACTCAATCAAGTGCTTTTCAGTATGACTATTTTACTTCCACGTTCTTCTTAAGTTTTTAAATGAGAAATTTAGGTTCCATTTTTCAAACAAAGGACCTTTATGTTCCCCCCACCTTCTGGTAGATAGTCCCAATCTAGTTGCTCGAAGATGACTCCGAGTTCCCGCTGGAAACACAAATTGAAGGTAAAATCCAACTGTATACACACCATTTACGTTAACAGTTGTGAAAAACCAACCTGGAGAATTAACTGCCACACAGTAGCACAATATGCGCTTCCCTTGTCTGAGAAAGCAACAAGTACTCCGGGAGAAGGAAATAAAATAAAACTTTATCTGTTTGCAGATTAAGAGACAGCTCTTTTCCACGGGTTTAATTATTATGGTGTCAGAGATTCCTGCTTTGTAATTTCTCTTCCCTAATTGATTCATACTTCTATTTTTGATTAAAATTCTGCATCCAACTACACGCATTACATGTTCCAGGAAGCAGAAACAAAGTCATTCAAAGAACAACTGACCAGCTGGATGCTCACTACGGGTAGAGGTGAACCATGCATAGGATTGGACAGATCTTTTATTAAAATCCTAAAACCAAAGGGTGGGAATAAACTTCATATGACACTGGAAACATCTGCACGGAATAGCCTTTCCAAAGCAAGCCTGACTCATCCAGCAGAGACGGTGTTTACTACCCTGGAGACCAGAAAATCTCCATGGGATTGTAACATGCTTGGGTCAAAGTAGGTCACTTTGAAGAGAAGACCTCTCAGAGCTAACACTGGCCAATCTTTCTTCATATGAGATATTGGCACAAGCACTCCTAATCTCTGCGCGTTTCTCTGATATCACAACCTTGCCCATCTCCACAGATTGAACTGTTGTAACATCAAGCGTCATCAGTTCCTGTTCAGCTGTAATGTGTTTCGTCTAAGTCCAGAATCATACAACATGAATGGAAATACTCTGTTTTCCTCTGATCTATGTGTTAATAGCATCTCCAATAGCTGACAGGGGAGGTGCAAAAATGTTTTTCTTGACTTCGCTACTCAAGACTCAAGGCATAATAGTTTTCTGAATCTTTCTGAGTAGCAGAAACTGAGTTGCCACTCCAAGCTGATAGAAACCTTGTAATAAGGTACTGAGTAAGCCTTAACCCCTCCAAGATCCCAAGGAACTCCCACCCAAGGAACTAGCTAACTTGTTCCAAAGGCAGCTAGGCTGCTCCCATACTCACCAGCATTATTTGGTTAGTGAGCAGCAAGGAATGTAGTCAAGAACATTTGCATCAGAGCAAGTTTCCCAAGGAGGGAGCAGACGTGGAGGCAGCAACAGAATCAACAAACCCCCCATCGCCACTAAGAGCAGGGAATGCATCCTAAGTACAGTTTCTACTTTGACCTTTTCCTAACCATTGAAGTGAGAGATGGAGTGTGCGGTTCATATTTTCTTAGTGGTTTAAATATTTCGTCTATCAACTTCATCTTCGGTGTTTTTTTCCTGCAGGCTTAGACTCCACCTAAGATGAAACAGTTAAATGCATGGAGGTTCCACACTGACACAGATCATGTTTACTATGATACCCTCAGCATTAATTTTTAATGGTTCTAAAAAAATTTAACTTTCTCTTTCCTACAGCATGTTTTCTTTCAAGAGTTTCTTTCTCTGAACTAGAATCCATTTTGCTAGGCAGTGTGCAAATATATACTAAAATTTAGTCTATACATTAAAGTGCCTAATAAAATTAGTGATTAATTCCTTTTTCACTTGAACCATTATCCATTATCATGAACATATTGTGTTAAATGCTGCACATACGTACTATTTCCATTCTAAACATTTATAGGAAAAATAGAAAAAGCAGATAGTAAATGGGAAAACAGCACTACAGTTAATTCCGCCTCATGAATAAGGAGGCATGGAGAGATAAAATGACTTTGTTTGAGGACACACACAGACAGTAAGTGGCAAGGTTGGGAACTGAACTTAATTTCCCGAGTCCTACCTCAGTACCTTAACTACAAAACCATCCATCCTTTCAGCCTACCTGCTTTTATTTAGACTAATTTGTTGAACACCCAATCACAGAAAAGCTATACCTTAACAAAAGCTATTGAGTAGGAAAAAGGGGAGAAGAGGAGCCTCCAAAATAAGTTACCGAGCTAACTGTAATATTAAATGTTTTAAATCTTTTAGTTGTTTAAATAATATTAACTATACATACGAGATTGTGGGGAGTAGGAATATCAAGTGAGAAGAATATTTCATAGCGCTGGAGTTGGAAAGGCGGGGGAGCAGAAAGAACTGACTGTAGAGCCCAGCAGTGAAGAGAGGGATGTGGGAAGGGGACGGCTGTGGCAGCAGGACAAGGAACGACAGGCTGCCTGAGTAATCTGAAAAAAGAGTGACTTCACACAGACATACCACCTGCAGCCCACCTGGGCCAAGGGACCCTGCTTATGCTTTTCAAGTGAGTGAGTGAGGTGTGATGGTCCTTCGTCCTGCCTCTCCCACCTGGAATTACATTTTTTGTCACTGCTGCTTCCAGCAAGATTTCCGTCATGTGCTGAGACACTTCTTTTATCCCTCACGGTTTTTGCACTGGAAGGACAGATCTTACATTTTCTCTCTTACTGGAGTCATGTTAGGGGATGGACACGCTCAGTACTGCTAACCACTTCCTGCAGGCTTTTTAGCTGAATATATAGAAGGAAAGGAACAGCACAAGAAACTTTCTTACTGCCTCTTAGCAAATTTTGGCTATTTTACCCTAATGCTAATCTTAACTCTTTGCCTTTGCAGCTCAGAAGTCCAGTATCTCTGGGGAAAGAGGGTTTGCCGGAGACACTTTTATACCTAAGCTCGTTCAAGACGACTGAGTCAGACCATGGGATCTACAACTCTGTGCTTGCCTAAACTGTCTGTCAAACAAAATTTAGTCTTCAATGGGGAATTTACTTTTGCCAGGATTTGATTGTAGTCAGTGCAACTCCTCCTATGAAAGGCATGAAGGATGCTTAGATACAGTCAACTTCACAAAATACAAGCCCACATTCAGCACAAAACAAGCAGGCAAAATCACCTCTGTAACCGTTTGGGTTGAAGTTATGAAGTCACCTTTGAAGACATTAGAGATGGCCCTTACAAAGACTTTACACGCTAGTCACAAGAATATTTAAACTCATTTTTGTTTTCCAGATCACTCACACTCAGGGTTTCCTTGTTAGTTAAATTTATTAGATGTTGAAAAAGTTCCTGGGATACTACAGAGGGTGAACATACCACTGTACATAAATCTAATTTTCATAATCATTGGTTTTCAGATTTCATATTGTTCCGATCTTTTTTGTTAAAACTGTTACAGAGCACAAAATTGCCTGCTCTGAGCTCACACCTGGCAGCTTGGAATACAAATATTTGATTCAGTAGTCAAAAATCCCACAAAGGAAATTCACAGCTATTAAGGAAAACTTTGCTGCATCTATTCTAAATCATATTCTTGAATATCTCTGAGCATCCAACTTCAAATCTAATTGGCTGAAGGACAAATTGGAATGGCTATATAGGATTAATGTTTCATTATGAAATAGTAATATTCTAAAATATTATGATAGAAAGGATGCTTTTTTTTCCTGATGAAAAAGGTAGATAGAATGTTTTTAAGCATTATTTACATCGAGAATATTCTAGCAACTTCTATTGTTTTTTAGCACATGCTATACTACTTTTGTTCACTTTACGATCTTCTCAAAAATCATATAGTCAAATCATTGTGAGCTTATGTATTTAGTTTCTAAAATGCATGGGAAGAAAGCAAACCAGACATTTTCCTGCCTAGGAAGCAATGACTATTAAACTACCTGTCGTCTGTCTAATTACAGGCAACACCACTTCAGAAAATTAGAAGTAAACAAAGCACAAGGCCCTTCTTTGTCTCCCACTCAAGCCTCACCTCCAGAAAAAGCAAGACAGATCCTACAAACCCTTTTGTATATATGTAGCCTTTATTCATGCAAATATTCTTAACAAAGTCAGTATTTCAATTACAAAGCCAGCAACTACTCACATGTAAAGTTTTACAGTACCGAACCCACTCAAAAAATTACAACAATGCAGAACCATCAAGCTGTACGTATATCTCAGAATGTTTTGAATTCATTAGCTCAGCAACAAGGCTTGCGCTGCATGTTTATCATTCATTCAGTGCACCTTTCTTGGGAAAAAGGGCCAAGTCAAACATATCCCTTTTGTTTTTAAAGGAACGTATATATTGTATGAGAACCACAAGAAATAATCAGGAGTAGTTCACTGGGCAGTCATATTCTGCAGGAAATCTTACACAATGAAAAGAAAAAACTCTGAATAATTTACACTAAAATCTGCCTGATTTACAACCTTCTGTTCTATCACTATGGGAGACAGTGTATGGGAATGAATCCTCACAGTAGATCTACTTTTAACAAAAGAAAAAGTTACTAAGCTCCAAAGACTGGCCAGGACAACTTAAATAGCCCCAATAATTAGATACCGAAACCCCAGAGCCTCCAAGAAAGAAACCAAAGACAGAGCTCTTCCAATAGCCGTTTTGAACTCTGGCCATTCCTATCTGAATTACCACAACGCTGTGACGGATCTTGGCCCCATTGTGCCAGGTGCCGTGCAAAGACAGAACAAAGAGACTCCCAGGCCAAGGATCTTGCAATCAAAGTACAAAACAGGAAAAAAAAGAAGGGTACAAATGAACACTAGAGGCCAAGGAAACAAACCCACAGCATTAGTGAGGGCAGGAGACGCAGCACTGCAGCAAGCCTTCCTATCATTACATTTCATGTAGCAAAGGAGAGTCTGAAGGAGAGCAGAGGAGGAGGAGAGGAACGCATCTCCTGGATGTTTACAAGGAGCCTTTCTCAAGCAGAAGAGCAGCCCAGAAGAATGCACAGCGACAGTCTGCTCCAACACCTCGCGCTGAGCCCACGGATGCCAGTATCACTGGCCACGGTTCGAAACCCTGTATTTCAAAATTTCCACCAGTTCTGAAGGCAAATGCTTAGACTTTTACACAGGTAAAAACACCACTGAACAAGCAGAGCATTTACCAGAAGACAGAATGGGTAAAGACCCTCGGGTGGTGTAGCCCAACTTTTAGAAGAGATTCCTTTTTAAGGATCTGGGGACATCTAATGCAAATTTGGCTCTGTTGAAAAAAAAGAACAACCCCAGTTTAGGTTCTTAAAATCCTACTGTTTAGCAGGAGATGAATTCTTGAATATTCATTATCTTCCTGAATTGGAATGAGTATTGGAAAATGAAAAATCAGGAGATGTCAGAAACAGGGAAAACAGCCAGACTTCTCTGTGCGAAACATATGTGCTAGATTTGTTGAAAAATGAGAAGAAAGAAGTTCTTTAGATTACAGCACATAGGTAAGCTATTTACAAATACAGAACTCGTGCTGAGACTTTTGCCTTGCCTGCAGTCTATTCTTTGAGATCAACTCAGGCATTAATTACATAAATGACCCTGCCGCTAACAGCCGTGTGCAGAACACAGGGTGCAGAGATCATCCCCCCCATTTGGGAAGACAGGAATTTGGCCTTCAGGAAGCTTCTGACTGCAGTCAGCAATTGATAGTGGTTACTGCTGGATATATACCGCAGTTATTTACACTGCATAAGTGTTAAATGAAGATACCTGCTGTTTATGGGGATGAACAATACAGACAATAGCCATGAACACAGGAAAATTGTTTGTTACAGCTAAAGAGACAGCTTTCTGAAGGTGTTCTATAGCTGGAGAGACTGGAAAGGTCATACCTTCCCTTCAACAGAAGGCTCAAACTACCGGTATGGGTTTTTTTAAAATCTATCCTACAAACCACATTCTTAAGGATCAACTGCCAAGGATCAACTTTGGAAAGGATGTTTATTAAATTTCCTCTTCAAACACAAAGGCGTAAAAGACAAAAATGAAGTGAACTGTTGAAGGGAAGGAATGCAGTATGTGGTGCTGATGAGGATGCTGAGAAACAAGACAACTAGGAATGACTCTCCTCATACAGTACCTTTGGCTTGTATGCAAGGTTTCAGTGTCCAGGTGTGGCTTCTACAGACTGTTTCTCTCAAGGTCCAGCACCTTTGGAGTCTGTTCATAATTACCATTGAAAGACTCGGTAAGACCACCTTCAAACAAAGCAACATAAAGAAGGTGAGACAGGCTTTGGAAATATTTGGTGCAGACTAGTAATATAAAGACAAAGCAGATCTGAGAGGCCTAATCCAAAGCAACATGGAATAAGGGAAATTTCTTTTTACTTGAGTATGATTTGAATGATCCAAGTAATTTTTCAAAGGCATATACTTAGGGGACAAGGAAAAATGCAGCGCTGTTGTAAATCAAGTTGTATGGAACATTTCTGAGCTCTTTTGCAGCTAGGTAGGTTTCCATGCAAAAGTTGCTTTGAGGAGTAAGGGTTCCTTCTTTCCAGCCCGTTGGATTTACTTCATGCAGTAATAAGCAGCAGTGTAGATACTTCTGCGCATCTGAATTCCTGTGTGCGCATGTGTTCATCTCTCCGAACTCCTTTGCTCTTAATATGGGGGAAGGACCGATCAAATTTAGAATTATCAATATTTTGACCAAATTAAAACACATCCCTTTTCACCTTCAGAACTTCTAACATTCTGCATACTATGATGGACTACTACATACTTCTCCCTTAGTCTGACTTCCACCAACCACCGTAGTTCAAGTTTAGGTTCACATGGAAAGATCATAAAAGATAGAAAAAGGCAAAATTCATATAAGTAGAAATTATGTATATCACTCAAGGCTAGGTTTGCATATCTTTTGTTGCTGCACAGTAAGACCGAATGGCTGATGGCAGAGCGCCCAAAAGTCAAGAAGTGTAACGACTGCAGGGGACTTGGACATAAATTGCTTCTTCATTTGAAAAAAAGCAAACCAGAACAAAACCCCAAGCCCCACCCAAAACAAATCAAACCCCCAAAACACCAGCCACCCCAGCCAAAATTAAAAAATACGCAAGGTATAGATTGCTGTCTGTTTTTAAAGTAGTTTGAGATCTGTTACTAGAAAGCTGCATCCAAATACTAGATACTATCATCAATACGGATACAGCAGGGGTCTTAGTTTGTTGTTATACTGCTTTTCAAAGGAATATCCAGTTCCCAAATTTAAAATCTGTTGATATTTTTCCTACATACTAACAAATTTCATTTAAGAGTGCCGATGAATGAAACAGGAGTTTCCTGTGATACATTCTGCACGGACAGTATTGCCTATGTAAAGGCAGAGAGATGAACTGGGAATAACCTGAACCTCTTCCTCAGAACTGCAGGGACACAGGACTAGAGGCATTCAGATGTGGCCTTCACATTCAAAACGTGTGTAACTCTCACGCTGTTTAAGGTATTCCATAATTTTGTATTAGTTTTAAATTAAGGTATTTATGAGAGAGAAAAGACTGGCATTCCGTGTTTCTTATGAAATCAATTATTTTATGCATTATAATTATTCTGATCCGAGGGCTGAGTTCTGGAATAGCCTTTTTCCCTTCCTTGGGCATTCTGATTATCTGTAGGAAAAAGGACACGGGTGTTTTAAAGGAGATATGTTTAGGTTCTGCTAAAATACCATGACAACCATCAGAGTTATTCACTTTCAAAGCTTTTCCAGAATAATCTGTAAAGAAACATCAAATATTTCATACTATTATGGCAGAAAACGAAAAGTGTTCCATTTCATGCTTAATTTATTTTGTAATTATAAATCTGTTTGTAAACAGTACCATAATAAGCTTTGCTTTGTGCCTGTTTATGCTTTTGAACTATTTGAGTTTTAATATGCTTTCAATACAAACAACGCGATAATAACTGTTCTTGGAAATTACTGGCTAGATGGGTTCATCCCAAAGTAAAGTTTAGCATTCATCACGTACACCTGCTAGTAAGGGACGTGTGAAAAAAAAAAAAAGATTAAAAACAGTCTGGCAGTTTTTAAAACTGCAGAACAGAAGAAATCATTTATAACTAGAACAATTTAATATTAATTCTACCATAACAATAGTCATTTCAGAAAAATTAGGGAGACAGTTTTCAATTAAAACCACTTTTTGAATAAAAATGTTAAACTAACATATAGGAGACATGTCACAAAGCCATGGTCTCATATTTTACTACACTCTCTCTGATGTGCTCCTGAAAATAAGAGTTTTAGCTTTCTCTGACATATGAGTGAGTATTTTGGCTTTCCGTTGCTCCTTTTGGAGCTTCCCAATCACTTAAGATAGTGGGGTTGGTATTTAAACATTTGTATTACCAAAATGAAAGAATATGAATTCATTAACAGACAGCCTGTACTGTATTTTTAGAAGACCATCTTTCATTATGCTTCATTGTGGCAGTACATTCTTCTCCTTAAAGCAGGAGTAGGCACTCTCCCTATAGCTATCTGCAAAGTCAACTATCAAAGAAGCCTTCCTACTTACATATGCAAAATATATGTCTACTTAGAAATATATTTTGAAAAATAGTCTCTCTTCTACAAGTCGTTGCCCCTGTCTGCATTCAATCTTTATTGATCAAAGTATCATCACGTCCTCTAATATTTCTAGGATAGAGTAGTACTCTCTGTAATTTCACATTTGCCACGTTGTTAACAACTCCATTCCAGCCCCCACAAGGGCTTCGGATTTGCAGAACAGACAGACATTGGAACTTCTGTACCAGCAGAAACAAGCACAAATACTTGAGAGATCAGAGAGTCCATGGTTCAGTGACAAGCATTAGGAAAACCAGGGGTTTGTATATAAGACAAGTAGTTCAGGTTATGTGGTCTTACATACAAATTCACCCAGCTTGGTATTTCAGCTTGGGTGAATAAGAAAGTTCAAGTAGCCAGCTCCCTTCCACCATTAAATAATTTATCAGCACAACTGCACAACAGACTCTAAAGCTCTTCCATCACTGTACCCTGAGTAAGAAAGGAAAGCCTACGACGCTGTCTTTCAGTAGAGCGGTTACCCTTTCTGAGAGGGTGACGATGTTAAGAATACAAATTTAAAGACCGGTCTAGGTAGGTGTTTATGAAGTAGAGTACTGTGGCAATTTCTCACCAAAGACTGTCAAGACTGCGTAATCCTGAAGACATGGTTTTAGTAAGGGAGATAGCAAGCTAGTTGTCACTCAAATAAATCAAAACATCAGCTGCGCAGAGCAATTCTAACCGCAGATGGGAATTCCCTTATATTTGCTCTCCCTGCAAATCTGCTCCTAAAAACAGTCAGAAAGTGACTGTGTAATTCTATAGTGAAATATATATTTAAAGTAGTCTGTAATAACAAGAAATGAGTGCACAGGTATGTAGATAAAGAACCTGAAGTCAAAATTCGAGTGAGAAGCTAAGGTACTTTTTATATACACACATTGCCCACGAGTTTAAAAAAAGTCTTACTAATATTGTCCTTGACTTTTAACAGAACGTGCTCCAGAAAATAATTTAACAAGTAATCTTTCCAGGTTTGCTTCTTTCTATAATCACTATAGGGGTAAATACCTTTATTGTATATCGGTACCTTTCAATACACAAACATCTGGATTTATTTGTCAAGTTCCAGTATGTATCCTCTACCTTTTGTCAGGTTTTAAAATTGGTTAAGAGAATGCTTTAGTTCTCATTTTGTTTCTTTGCTTCTTGGCAGCATTATTATACCTTTTGGTGTCGTGACTGTGACAAAATTGAAACTGTGTTTTATGCAACTAAGTTCTGTTATCTAGACTAAGGAAAACCCAGCCATTTAGAAGATCAAAAGTATGTATTTTCATGTCATCCTTGTGCAGTGTGGTAAAAGACTGAAGTTTGAGAACTTAACTGTTATTCTAAGATATGATTAAATGATTTTCATTTATACAGTTTACTAATATTAATCAAAATATTATTCCACTTACAACAATAGAAATAATAAATCAAGTTGCATAATTGCAAAAATTATTCATGAGCACATTGTTGTACCAAATAATCCTACTGTGTTTTAGATGAGGCCAACATTACTTTGACTTCCCTCATGAAGTCCAAAATTTTCATCATTAACTCCATAAATTTTCCTTACCAAGAAATAATTACCCATTATTCATAATTTATTATTCACCTGAAAAAAAACGACAAAAAAACCCCAACCCTGGAATTCAGGCAGAAGCTTTACGTAATTGATTACGGAACCAATAGTAGAATGGAAAAAGGGAAAGGTTTTGAACACATAACGGGCAAGTCAGTGCTGAAACTCCGTGACAGCGGAGCTCCTCTTTTCTTTTGTATTTAATCCCATCCCTCCATGAACTGCCAACGAAGCAGTTCTAAAAACAGTTGATAGCATAATTTGCAATCAGAAATAACAAACACATTTAGCAGTTATGCCTATATTTATCTGCATGTGTATATACAAACAAAAGCAATTAAAAGAAAAAAGGCTATTTTACTGGGTAATTGATTTGCAACAAATCATTCCACTAAGTCCTTGAAAAGTTATTAAAGCGATTCTAAATTATGTATTAAGAAAATATGCAAAGAACACACATGCTTTCTCTGTGTTTACACAGTACTCAGTACACAAGGATCCTGATGCAGGACTAACAGCTTCTACATTTATCATTTTTTTCCTTTGTTTTCCTCGTGAGAACAGATTTACTTCTAAAAATCTTAATGGAACTGTCACTACACTATGGAATTCGCATTAACAAAATCTTTCTATCCAGTTATAAGGAAAATTTTTTGGTATACGATGTTTACTGCAGTATTTTCAAGAAAGGAGACAAACTTTTTCTCAGTGAAAATGCTGGGAATGATTCCAACAAAAAAAAAAAATATATATATCTACATAATGGCAAATTATACCAGTGGGACCTCAGGGTTATGATGGACAAATAATAAGAAGTTGAAGATGACACCAGTAGATTAGGTACTGCAAACCAGAAAGCATTCTTCCCCTGGAAATGGGAAAATTATGCATCAAGCAAATTGTTTTTAATATCAGTATAACACACCTTCTTAAAATCAGATTTCAGAAACCAATGATCTCTGTGGGTCTACTTTAAATACATGGTTAATATTTCAAAGTTTCCTGACTTCACAGGTATCATCTGGGCATCCAGTTGCCAACTGGGGGTGTACACTGGAGCTAGGGAGACTGGAATATCTACGGATGTCACAAGAGCAAGACACAAATACAGTGCTACTTCCAGACATAACACACACTGATTTGTTGGCAGGTGCTCAGAAGATTGTTTGAAATTATGGAACTAAAAATTGTCCCTGTCAACTTGTAAAAATGTCAGGATCAGTAAAGCAAAAGCCTATCACACCTTTAGAAATTCTAGGATTTTTAAAATTAAGTCTGGCTTTCCAAGACCTGCAATCCTGATCTGTCACACAGGACACTGTTAAACTGAAACACTATGTTCCATATGCACAAAAGTCTTGATGATTAAGTTTCTTATCAAAAAAACCGTGAATTAGAAGTGGGCAAGAAAAACCCCAGAAATTCTACCTTACTATGGGACCATATGGTCAAAATGTATACAATATTTTGATTGGACTGATTGAGAAAGGCTCTAGGTTTATTTTCCCTGTATCACCCAAGTAGAAGGTCATTTTAAAATCCTTTAGGCTGTTCATTTTGAATGATTTTGTCATGAGAAATTCATCTACAGGCTTGCGGAGTTTGCAGAAATGATAGGTCTCTAAAGACTTTTTGAGCAGTGAATAATGAACTTTGTCAGCCTCCCCACCAGTCTGACTGATTTAGTTTCCTGAGTAAGTGAGGCACGTGGTGGTCTTATCTCTACACTGAGGTCAAATGACTTCTGATTGGAAGCAGCAAAAAATAAAAGACAAAAAATTCTCCTTACTAACACATAAGAACAGAGCGTAAGACCACATCACTTTCTTGTACAGGAGCACAGTTCAATCTTAATGTCTTCAGCAGTAATTCTTGAGAATTATAAACAGGGAACCTTTGCTAAAGTCTGGCAATACAAAGTAAGAGGTTTATTTTCCCTCCATACTGAAGAAAAATTATGTTTGAGATCTGAAGGGTGCTAATTTTCTTTGTATTTTGAAGCAATCCCAGAATTGTTTTCAGTTTTTGATATACAACCTCTCGTCTTTAGCACTGAAGACTTTCCGCTGTAAAGGCTATCATTTGGGGATACTTTTTTTTCACTTCATCCTAATATTTCCTGCATTAAATCCACTGCATTAATGCAAAACAAATAGAAGATAATTTATATGTCTCTGACATTGAGGAACGCTTCAGGGAATTTGATGGTCATAGTAAGAATTAAATCCATGGCATTGGCTTAAGCTCGGTAATAGGCAAAAACCTGAAAGCTTTGATTGTCCCGAGGTGTTATCCTAAATCAAAATCAACAGACAGCATGACCGAGGCTAACATCTGTCTATATATATATTTATACCTTTATCAAAATTTTGCTCTTTCCATATCCCACTTTACAGCTCTAAACGTCACCTGTTCAGTATGTTACACTCTATCCATGTTGCCCCAGTACTATCATGCATTATAATTCCATGATTCCTTAGAATACATGAATTTATAGCCTCACTTTTGTCCCAGAACCAGCTACATTTTGATGAATGAGATCTCAGACTAGATAGGTAAATAGAAAAAGGGTGAAGGATGTAAGCTTGCAATGTATAATTTATTATAACCGCCACAAAATACCAGTGCTGAGAGAAAACAAATTATTGGCCTCTCATGCAGTGACCATGAGAAGGTGATAAATATTTCATTATATAGTACTCATCAGACATTTGAATAGCTCATCTGTCCTATTTATGCCAGCTAAAATGAATTCAACCTATCAGCAGCAAATGTATTTTTAATGTTCTCTTTACCTTCTGTGGAAGAGGCAGCTAAAAAGTCCATCTTCCGCAAGAATTACATTATTCATTTCATTACATTCTGTAAACTGTTTATTCTTGAATAGGCTTTTCCTGGTAAAACCAGACCTTTACATCTTCAGGAAATTTCATCTCCAATGCTCATTCTAGTTACTAGGAAGGAGAAGTTACCACAGCTGTTTTCTATACCGTAAAAACATGTATTTTGATGGGAAAACACCTATTTCATACTAAACCTTAAAGACATTTGGAGTCACCCATGGGAAGTCGCTCCTTTGGAAAAGAAAAGCCAAGCTGGATAACACCATTTAAGCTTCTTGAATGCCTCCTTAAATTGAAACATTACATTATGTTTTAGTGCAACAGGGCATCAGTTCTCATACTAAACATTTCAAGTTGTCGCATCCGTGTAATACCATAACTTTTAAACTGTGACAATTAAACAGTGAAGAAATAGGATATGAGCAATCTGGGATGGAGGGGTACCTCAACATCTTAGGATTCGGATGGCACCACAGTAAAAGGACCACCCTTCTTCTCCTATTGACTATAACAGAATTCCGCAAGGTCCCCAAAAACTCCAGAACAGTTCTTTATTAAGTGGCCATGTCATCAGCAGTCAGATGATTTGAACTTTATAGCTTCTTCTACTTCTTAGAAACTCTACCTTGAAAATATGTCCTGTATAGAAGCCATGCCTTTGAGTTAGCTTTCTAGTGAAAACAGAATGCGGTTTTTAAAATGTGGCACGGTTAGCCTTTCAATTTCTTGGAATTTTAATTCAGGACAGATATACAAAGAACACACAGAAAGTGGGAACTTGACCTGGCCCCTGTTCGCAGTGGAGCTTACAGCACGGCTGCAGGTACAGGAAGAGTCCCCGTGTGCAGGAGCAGCAATAAGCTTTATGCGGTAGCTGAAGACAGACAACGCCCAGGCACGCACACACATTCCTATGGGAAGGTTGATGTTCACCACCATATTCAATTTGAGGTAGGTTTACAGAATTTTTAACATACTTTTCTTGTCAGCACTAATGTGAAAATCTGAATATAAAGGAATCGGAAAATAAGGTTGAAAATCTACGTGCAAAACTTTTGACTTAAAATTTGGCTCTAAGAGTACATGAGGAATGGCAACCTCTGGATATGTAACTTTGTCACTGGTTTTAAAAAATAAACGAACAGCTCATACAGTCATAACTCCAAGTGGCCTTCTGTAAGAAATACAAGCTTGAAAATCAGCAATTGCCTGAAGAAAAAAAGCTAATGCCAGCTGAATTTGTACCTGTTAACTCTCAAGACTGTAAACATTTGTTTCCCAAATGAGAACAGAACTTTCAAAGATATTCCGGAACTCTGATAGGGGCAGGAAGTTATTAAACACCTGTTAGAACTCACTCATACAAATAAGTGATTTGAAGCCAGTATTACCAAGCCTCAGTTAACCTCTTTGGGATATGACAAATACTGTAAACATTCACTTTATTGTGAATTCCTGACTCCAAGTACTATCAGCTTAAGGCCCTATCATAACCCAAAAAACAAGATCAAGAAATTTGACATTTCTGGTGCTAGGTCTCAATTTACTTTCCAGAATTTACCTCTTATTGCAGTCATTCAGGCTGATAGCCATAGTGTTGCTAATCCTAACTATAACCCTAGCGTTAACATGGGCTTCAGATGCCAATATAAAGCAGAAATCAAGACTAAAGAATTCAAAAGACATTTATGTCAACTCTCAGTTTACCCTTCTGGAAATTCCTGAATACCACAATTCGTTCGGTATCAGGAGCTACTAACTGTATCTAGTTAGAGTTGGTGTTGAATCCTAAACTTTTCTGCAATATAGGAACCAGCCATAAGTAAAGAATGATTAATTCAGTTCTACTTATGCCAGACCTAGGCTTACATATTTGGATCTTGTTGAATAGTGCACTTGTTCTGACATACTGCCTGCACTTTTCCTAACCCTGTCTTTATTCTGGCCTTAATATTTAGCTTTAGCCCCACTACAATCTAGAGAATTTAATAAGGAATTCAAAGCCACTTACCTCTCTAGAACTTTGCTAATACTGCCTGCATTGAGCCTCCACAGATGGTTCTTTTCCTGGCTTTATCCCTACAGATGGAATGGGCAGGGGAAAATGAAGAATTTAGAGTCCTGAAAATATAACTACCAACAGCTATTTCAAGGTTAGCTTTTGGGTTCAGAAATGGGGAGTTCCTTTCATTTCTACACATCTCTGATATCCTTTGACTTGCATTACTTATAATCATCCCTCTGTTGCCATGGTGCATATCAGGCTCGCAATAGTGAACAGGCTCACTGGCTCTACACTGACAATAACAAAGAACACAAATGGCCACTGCTATTATTTCCACTCCCTCGGTGCGTCCTTGTGCACTTGATGGGGCCTGGAAAATGCCTGTTTTACTCCACCCATGTAATATTGACCACCACAAAAGCTGTTGGAGCAGCCATAACAAGACTGAGCACTAATAATTTCAAAAATTTCTGCTTCCCAGTAGCAAAAACATACGAGCAGAGAGGAACCTTATAAAATGCAACAAGCTGCACCTGGGGAGGAATAACCCCCTGCACCAGGACAGGTGGGGCTGACCTGCTGGAGAGCAGCTCTGTGGAAAGAGACCTGGGAGTCCTGCTGGACAACAGGATGCCCATGAGCCAGCGATGTGCCCTTGTGGCCAAGAAGGCCAATGGCATCCTGGGGGGCATCAAGAAGCATGTGGCCAGCAGGTGGAAGGAGGTCATCCTCCCCCTCTACTCTGCCTTCATGAGGCTGCATCTGGAGCACTGGGTCCAGTTCTGGGCTCCCTGGTTCCAGAAGGACAGGGAACTGCTGGAGAGGGACAGCAAAGGGCTACCAAGATGATTAGGGGACGGGAACACCTCTCTTATGAAGAAAGGCTGAGGGACTTGGGTCTCTCTAGTCTAGAAAAAAGACAGCTGAGGGGGGACCTTATCAACACTTATAAATACTTAAAGGGTGGGTGTCAGGAGGATGGGGCCAGGCTCTTCTCAGTGGTGCCCAGTGACAGGACAAGAGGTAACGGGCACAAACTTGAGTATAGGAAGTTCCACCCAAACATGCGGAGAAACTTCTTTCCTGTGAGGGTGGCAGAGCCCTGGCACAGGCTGCCCAGAGAGGTGGTGGAGTCTCCGTCTCTGGAGACATTCCAAACCCGCCTGGACGCGTTCCTGTGCCACCTGCTCTGGGTGGCCCTGCTCTGGCAGGGGGTGGGACTAGATGATCTGCAGAGGTTCCTTCCAACCCCACCATTCTGTGATTCTGTGAGCTCTTACACCAGAGACAGAAGGTCCCATCAAGGATATTTTGAAATGAAAAAAAGAGGAAAAATGTGCTTTGATAACAAACACCTGCTTAGATGAAGCAAACTCAACAGTAACCTGGGGCTGTTGATAGGAGCTCAGTTCTCTAGTCCTTATTTGAATAAAACCACCATTGAGACCGTGACTAGGTTAGCAGGAATAAGCCACAAAAGATAGCATTGTGCCAAGAATCATCAGCTGCTAAATGATTAATCAAATCAAAATACAGCACAGAATACTTCATCTTTTCATGTTCCTCATATCCCGATGAAACTTTCTATCTTTCTGAGACTTTTCAGAGGTGTTCTGTCTTAGCTATATCTGGGAATAGGTTTCTCTGGTGGAAGCAGAGTATTTTGGTCACTAGTAAGCAAAGTATGTCTATCAATCCTGAAGGATAGGTTACTAAATAATTACTGTCAACCAAGCAACTTTGAGGTGTCAAAATATTCTTGTGGGTGACCAGATATTTAAATATCAGAACAGCTTAATTTTAAAAACAAGTTTTGATATGATGTAGAATTTTTGCCTTAGTACTTTGTGTTTGAACACTCTGGCTCTGCTGGTCTGCATTTTCCAATTGACCCTACCATTAGCCCTGTCTCCTCTTCTCGTATGCCATGTTTTGTGGATGAAAGCACAGGTGTTTCAGCTTCCAATGAAGCCTGTATTAACTTCAATGCCAGTAAAATCAATGATCAAAGCTCGATTTTAAAGTTCTCTTCAAATGCTGCAGAATGAGTTTCCATGTGCCTTCTGTGTAAATACAACAATTTTCAAGACAAGCCGAATTCCAGGGCTACTTTAAAACAGAATTGAACCAGGTCTTTACAATAACATCTACCAGCAGCTGTAACTATATACTGGCCTGTGTTTCTCTTGTAGGATTTTGGCAGACATGAAAATTCTCTCATTTTTGAAGAGCAGTACTAGCTAGTTCTTAGCTACATACTCGCTTTCTAAGCGCCTTTGTTCCAGCTTATCCTCGTGGCAATACCTCTGTTAACAGTGCAGTAGGTGCCTTTATATTTAAGGAATCTAATGAAGCTTTTACTATTAAGTTAAGCTACATCAAGATCGGACCAACAGTTTATCTTCAATCTATCCAAATTTGTTGATTCTAGTTTCTGATTGACAACAGAAGAAAACAAAAAGTCTGAGGTTTTCTTTAATATGCAAAACACAGACATTATATCCACTATTTGCAGGAGAATTTATGATAGGCAAAAGTGGTTTTGAAACTTATTTTCCTTAAAGAATTGATTTTGCTTCTGATGCTCCACTGTTTTGCATTTATTAGCAAGTGATTTATGAAGGAAAGCAGTTAAATATTAGAAGTTCTGTATTTTTATAGTTCATTTTTTTCTCAACAATTCCATATATGCTTTTGCTCTGTTATGAATTCTGAGCTCTGTATTCAGTAATCATTCTTTATGACAACCTAAATATGTACTGCATTATTTGTGAATTAGAGAGCAATTTATTTAGGAATCCCAGAAAATTACTTTTCTTCTAGGTGCTATTTTACAGTCTATCCATTTTCTCTTCTATCTACGATTGCCTCTTTTATGTCACATGAGCCTTAAGAGATATTTCATACAGATGTGAATTGCAGGATCACCAAAAAAAAGTTTCAAATAAAAGATCCAGCTTTGATTGTGGCCAGAAGGAAAACAGAAGCTCTATGTATACTAGGCAACAGCTGAGTAGCAAACCAGGACCTTGTACAGGGCAACTATTAGGGATTATATAAAAATATATATATAATGAGATGTCTGCAGTCACACAAGTCTGGATCTGATAATCAATTCTAAGTTCCTATTTTACTATGAAGCAGGATTGCCCCAGCATCCTCCTAAAACATCTTTCAGGAATTTCCACATTGAGAGATACTTTTCCTATGAATTAGAAGACTTCACCTGACCCTAAAGTATTCTTTCAGTTGGATTTTGTGAAAGCTCTTCTTCACATATTGGAGTTAAGTAAGCATTAAAGGCTCAGTTCAAGACTCACATTTCCACTGGAGACAACTGGTGCGTAAGTTTAAATAAAATATGGCTACAAAAAGAAAATTCACATTACGCACCACTTGGCAAGCTACACCATGCACACACAGCAGCTAAAGAGAAAAATATTTCTCCTACACATTTAATGTGCTAATATGAAGCAAAGTAAGTAATTAACACTTAGAGTTGAGATAATGACTTAGCGGTTCTTTTTCGTGTGTAACCCAGGTGCCAAAAAGGCCACTTGAGTTTCTATTGCCTTCTCCTTCCTGACTCTAATGAACATTGCATATAATGGGAAAGAAAACAAAGGCTTTCACAGCTCCTCATTAAGAAATTCGGTGAATTTTAGCACTTCAAGAGCCTGGACCAAAATCTTGGGCAGAAGTCTTTATTAACCTGGAAATAAGGTTAACTTCATTTTTTGCCTCCATTCCAAATCTGCAAATTTTACAGAACAGTTTATATAAACAGTTTATATAAAAAGGTACAGAAATGCAACATATGCAGAAGACAACCCACTGGAAGGAGGAAAGACTTCTATCCAGCTGGTCTTGTGCTAAAAACTAACCCATCTGAAAGCCAGGAACACGATACTCATCCTGGCTGCTCCCCACACGAATACCCTGCCCGAAGCTCTTTTCCTCGCCCTCGCCACATCCCATCCACTGGGCGAAAGCTGGTTTCGCACAGCTCCTCAACCCTTCCCCCTCCACAGGGAGACGCCCCAGCTTGCCACCTATACCAGCTCCCAGCTTCTTCTGAGCTCTTCCAGGAGTCTAAGGGGCCAGGACAAGGGCTTTTGTCTCTATTCTGACTCAAGTTCCAGTGTGTGCCAGGTCAGAGATTAATAAGACTTTGAATTTTCTTCAGAGTCACATAAAACTTCCTGTGACCGTGACAAATACACTGGCAAATGTCTGTGGGTCTAATTTATTGATAGTAACTTACAACTTGACTATGAGAAAGAGCTGATTGTAGACCTGGGATAACAAGTTTAACTTAACTCAGCAGTAATATAAATGACAGGCTGAACTAAACGGTGATCCAAAGCATGAATGCAGGTGCATCAAATTAACATCCAGCAGGAAAACCGAATGAAGGGCAATTAACAAATGGGGATGCAGTGGGGAGGCAGATGGACCAACTGACAGAAAAGTGCAAAAACCAAGATGCACCGAATTAGATTCCCTCTAGATTATGAGAATCTAGGGCATGACAACCACATCATAAATACTACCCTCATCTCAAGCAACTCACTAAGTTTTCTCCGAGAGAAGTGCCCGTTTGGTAGGGAGGGTTTGCTGCTATAAAGGTGCTACAAAGGCCTCACACACCCCTGAAGACTGGTATGCATAAACTGTACTGGAACCCTATTTTATACATCAGGAATCTGGTTTTGGGAATTTGTAACCAAATTACAACCACATTTACCAAAAAATCTGGCCTATGACTCCTGTGTGTGTTTTGGAGTCAAACCTTTTTACAGGCTCCTCAGTGACATTTAATTGGAAGTCGGTGGTACATTCAGCCTCATGTCAGCAAAACGTCTTGGGTAAACAGCAGTAAGCAAACTTCGATGGGTTTATTTACCACACAGTTAATAACTTGGGTGAACTATTTGTCTTGAGTCTAATATTTATTTTGGCAGAAAACTTGGTACACATGCTTTATTCTTTTTGACTCTTATATATACGTAAATTTTAGAACTATCCATTGACAAATAGCAAAGTTCAGAACCTTTTCCTTAAAATAAACACTGCTCTATTGCTTTTGTATCAAAATGTTACTAAGCATTGAATTTACTCAACAGAAAACAGAAGGTTCTCTTACTGTCTCATACTTGCATCCTTCACTTCTTTTAAACAAACAGTAACACTCTCAAGAGAACATGCAGCACACTGAATTGCTTTATTTTCAGTAAAATCCAGCAGCGGCACTATAGTTACTGTCTTCACCATGATTAATGTAGGAAATGTTTGGAAAGCATGTTATTATTATTCTAAATTACATTTTGCTTGAATTAATTTTTATGCATGGTTACTAAGATATAAAGAGTTCTGAATTGCTAATTAACATTCATACTCGTGAGATAAGATGAGATTTGAAGAACAAGTACATGTTGCTGAAAGACTTTTTGTTTGAGACTTTGCAAACCAAAAAAAGGGTGCAAAGTATTGTAAAAGTCAGTCTACAGGCTATCAAACCAAAAGATTATAGTGCAAATGACATCCCTAATTAAAGATTTCTGTTAAACTCCAAGACTATAATGTACTTCCAGCTTAATGCTGTAACAAAAAACAATTTTATTCCGCACTTATGTGCCGTTTTACCTCTCATCACTAATGTTAAGTGTTAAATCTTCTCTTTTCCCACAGCTGTGCTATCTGTTTCCCAGGCAAGGTAATGCACTTACTCGTAAAGTTGTGATAGATTAAGATATACTTGGATTATCAATCAGATAATACACAGAGGGACCTGGGCAGCAGTTCTCACTGTAGATTTTGCAGATTGCTTTAATGACGCCTTAGGAAACCCTTATCTTCAGCCCATACCTTCCCCAGTAAGTGTATGTTTTGCATATACAGAGAAGTAAACAGGTGGGATTAAAAACAGGAAATATGGAAAAAACATTAGACTCTGTACTTTCCACAGCTGCCAACAATTGATCTTACAGAGGACAGACCTGGAGATGGAAGGAAACAGAACTATGGGCATGTCAGGGACCAGCTCCCCCCTTCTCTAGCGAGGGAGGAAGCACACAAGCAGGCACTGAAGGTTTCATAAACAGAAAAGCCCATTTACCCCAGTCTTCCTGAGTAATAGCCAGACTAAGTAGCCAGAAGAAATAACTTCCCGGTTTGTAAGCATCTATAGCAGAATTACACTTTTTGTGCAAGGATTAAAGCTGGCGAGAATTGAGAGATGCTCAATTCTAATAAAACAATGGATGTTGCATCTGAATTTAGCACTGCTGCACAAAATTTCCTTTCAATAGCAGTCAATTCAGTTTCTGACTACTTGGCCCACAAGCGCCCTAAAATCCTAAATATCAATATCAGAAACCTGAAGTGCATCGAACACCATTGATTTTAGATAACTAGCAATAGCACAGTTTTGAAATGTATCTACAGAAAATAATCCATAATTCACTTTGTATTGTGAAACACTTAAGTGTGGAATATTCAGAGATAAATCAGGAGAAAAAAAAAAAAGAAAGCGATATTTAAACCCAAAAATTAATCACTTGCTGCAAATAGTCCTGCTCTGTAGTTGCAACTCTGCTTTCTCAAGCTTGCACTCCAATTATTCCATGCTTCAATATCCCAAAGGCAATTACACATTTTTCACAAGTTACTGGATAGTAATCAGTACTTCCAACAAGACTTCCAGACAAAGCCTACCCAATGCTTTTTTTATTAATAATGGTACATACTTTGATTTATATTGTATGCATTCAGCAAAGAAACAGACTCTCTCTTGTGGAAAGAAAGCTCCCTCATTTAGCAGGTAAAGATGTTTCACCTTCAACCTACACAGAGTTACTGAGAGGTCATCAACACTCAAAGAAAAACTGTGGTCGTAGGCCTGCAGAGAACAGGTGGATCGTGAAAAGAGGACGCTGAGAGCAGGGAGTCTGTATGGATTGCACAGAAACGTACCCAGTTGCTACTATCATGGCACAGTTATCGTGTGCATGATGGCAGCAGTTGCATTGTCACCCAGTCCATAGCTAGTTCTATTTGCATCTCACCTCTCTGCCCCTTGACTTCAATTCAAATTCGGCATTTGCCATTCTCTCAAATAAATTGTCCCTCTTCCTTATTGTGGCTCTCCTACGTGGTTGAAAAAACAAGGAGATCCATGATTGCCTCCTCAATTTGCTAACAACTTTGCTAGCTAAGGTCTTTCTAGACTGTGCTTTCTATAGCCTAGAGCTTATTATTCTTTCCTGCCAGTTCAGGCTTCCACCTACGCTCAGAGGACATGCTTTCATCAACTGCAATGAGACGTTAGCTTGAGAAAAAGAGGATTTAAAGACCACAAGGAAAGGTTTCTCCTTATGAAAAGTGGATTGGTCATTTTGCCTGCTTTAGAAACCACGCAAATATAGTGAAACAATTTCTGTAGTTATAGGAGAAACCATAAAATTATTTAAAAGGAAAGTAAGAGTGTTGTAAGGGGAGAAAAGGAAGAAAAAAAACACCAAACACCACATTTAAAAGTACATTACTGGTATCCACTTGATAGTACCTAACTTTTTGGAAACCTTTTATGCTTAATACATACCACTGACTTCTTTTTTGGCTGAAATACTCTGTGCTCTTGGAACATTTCTCTTCAAATCTCCATTTGGAGAATATGGCAGCACAAAAGAATTTGAGTAAACCTGGAAGGTATCTTACATTCTCAGTCCACTAACAATCATTTTTTAAAAATAAAATAAAAAAAAACAACACCCAAAACAAAAAAAAAAACAGCCAAAAACTTTTTGGTTTAGAGTGTTCTGTACCGCTGGAGTACCTGTAGGGTCAGCTACTTGGAAAAATACCATTGGTCCACCTTGGATCCTCAAAATATTACAGAAGCATTGACCCAGAGAGCACATTCAGAATGAAAAAATGGAAGTTCTGCATTGTTCATTGCAGACTTACCCAAACTGTTAGTGGGCTGAATTCACACATCACCACGATATACGAGATGTTTCTATGAGCTCAGGGATAAGATTCAAGAACACAAAATACGAAGAAGTTTAAAACACTTTAGGTATTATTTTAGGTACAAGGCCGAGTGCAAGGTTCTGCACATGGGTCAAGGCTAATCCCAAGCCCAAATCCGGGTTGGGCGAAGAATAGATGGAGAGCAGCCCTGAGGAGAAGGACTTGGGAGTGTTGGTTAATGAGAAGCTCAATATGATGGCAGCCAGAAAGCCACCCACAGCCTGGGCTGCATCGCCAGCAGCGTGGGCAGCAGGGTGAGGGGGGGGATTCTGCCCCTCTGCCCCACTCTGAGAGACCCCCCTGCAGTGCTGCCTCCAGCGCTGGGGCACCAACAGCAGAAGGACACGGAGCTGCTGGAGCGGGGCCAGAGGAGGCCCCGGAGATGCTGGGAGGGCTGGAGCCCCTCTGCTGTGAGGACAGGCTGAGAGAGCTGGGGGGGTTCAGCCTGGAGAAGAGAAGGCTCCGGGGAGACCTTGGAGCCCCTTCCAGTCCCTAAAGGGGCTCCAGGAAAGCTGGGGAGGGACTCTGGATCAGGGAGGGGAGCCATGGGATGAGGGGGAAGGGTTTTAAACTGAAAGAAGGGAGATATGAGGAAGAAATTCTTTACTGTCAGGGTGGCAAGTCACTGGCCCAGGTTGCCCAGAGAAGCTGTGGCTGCCCCATCCCTGGAGGGGTTCAAGGCCAGGTCGGACAGAGCTTGGAGCAACCTGGGCTGGTGGGAGGTGTCCCTGCCCAGGCCAGGGGGTGGCACTGGATGGGCTTTAAGGTCCCTTCCCACCCAAACCATTCTATGTGGAAGCCAGCTGGTTGTCAATGACTGAGAAAACTGGAACAAGTGTAGAGACAAGTTGGAATGAGGGATTTCTCCCCTTACAATAATGAAGGCTGAGATGGAATATTATTATATTTTATAAATTAAATGAAGGTGCAAGCATTGAAGAACAAGACAACCTATTCAAGCTAGAGGCCAGTTTGGCACCGACATTTTCGGACTTCTATTTTTAAGTTTATAAGTATTAAAGCAAATGGTTTTCAGAATAGCCCTGTAATAGAAGCAATAAAAACTTCACTGCATCAAAACAGTATAGTAAATTCAGGAAACAGACTGTAGATGACAATGCCATCAATAGGAAAGAGCATGACTCAATGCCCAAGAAGGTCTCTTCCAGTCTTGTATTCCTAAAAAAAAGGATGTTAAAAAACCAATTCCAGAACAGCAGATATTAATATCCAATAGACTTACTCATTTCACTGCCATCTGGCCTGAATTTCTTTCCATTCCACTGAATTACTTGCATTAGTAACTGGCATTTCAAAGGGAGACTTTCCACACAAATGCTCGATGTCACTATGATTAGTTTAGCTTTTACACTTTAAAAAGTCTGGGTTTTGTCTGGAAAAATGTGAATGCTAACTTAACAGCTAATACCTGTAAGGCAGGGAAAAACAGTAAATGGTAAGATATTAGTATCTGGACAGATGCTATTGAGGAGTTCATCTTAAATCACTGCAAGGCCAATATATTTTATGCCTATAATTGCTGCTCAAAGTTCACAGTGGCATTTTGCTGATGTGCCTAAAATAGTCTTCATGGGTGCTGTTAGAGTTGATTTGACAGTAGTTAAGGTATAAGGGGCAATGATCCAGCTGAATGCCTGTCCGAGTCATTTTGATAAGTGTACAGCCTGTGCAGAAACTTCTTAATTGCTCCAATATTCTTCACTTGTTCCTGTTCATAGAGTCTGTGAGAAAGGTCATCAGTCATAGAGTATGTGAAGTTTTTATGTTTTGCTTGCTTAACAAAATACATTTTAGAGAAAGTAAAATCAGTTAATAAGAACTTAAGGAGGTTATGATGTTCCCTTTCCTAATAATAATTTTGGAATGCGAATCATTTAGTGTCTGTATTACAGGGGAGGCAAGTGGTTAGTGCTAAACCTTGCTCTTACCTTGTTCTTGCTTTGCGGCAGAAAATGTTATCTGTCTTACTTAGATGTGATAACAGTAGTAAATAGATCCACAGTAATTAAAAACTTGTGGTATACTGAAAGGGGCTGATTACCTAGGTAAGTATGAGACAGGATATCGGGAAATCCCCTATTCTGATCCTGGGTTTGCCACCGAATCAAGTGGATTTGGACAAGACTTTTAGTAGTTTTACAATTTTGACTAGCCATGAAGGAACACAGCAGATGTATAGTGACACGCAACATGTCTGTGGAGGCCTGGAAACACAGAGCAACTTCATGGCTTTAAGGATCTCTCATCGCTACCACATCACCAAGACACTAGCTCATAATCTGGAGGCACAAAGAAAGATAAACCCGGGTGCGTGTCACCTTTTTCCTGGCTACAACCCAAACGCAGCTGTGAAGAAGGCGACACAAAAGCTAGTAGGTTGACTTTATTTCACTGGCCAGTCCCTTTGCTTTGGAATAATGTTAATGCATAGGAAGGTGCTTTCATCCCATGAGAGATACCAGGTCCGAATTCGACCCTTTGTATCTAACACTGTATACATTTCAGATCATATCAAGGTTGCCATAGTAACAAAAACACTTGTATTGAATGGCAGAAAATTTAAAAAAAAATGGTGTATGAATCCTGCATAATTTGTTGACACTAAATATTCGTTGCCTGAGGCCTGTATCACTTGAAAATTACACATCTTTGCTGAGAAAGAAATAGAAACCTTGATAAAACAGTTAAAATTTTACAGAATATTCACATTTTTTCCACTTGATGCTTTTGGAAATACTTATTTTTTTATAACATCTCCACTTAGGGAGCTCTCCCTGGTTCTGCCAGTGGGGATTTTAAACAGAAAGAAATCTGTCATTTATGTAAAAAAGTAGATGAAATTAACATCTACCTTCCTACTTTCTCTTTATATTTGCCCTTCCAGTCCAGCCTCTCATTTTAAGAACTCCTGAGATATTATCTCCAAAGACGCTCGATTTTTAGCATTTTTCTCTTCCCCAACATTAAGTAGTCCAAAAGCTAAACTTTCATTACATTTCCTTTTGTTGCAAATATTTTCATATCTGCAGCTACAATATTTCAACTTCAATGCCTTTCCTTGTAAACCAAAACCATACCAATAAGTTATTTCCCCCAGTCTTTATTTGATATAGTAACAGATGGATCCCAAACTGTAGAAAGACACCCACTGACTTCAAATCTGTAAAGTTTTAAAGTGCATCTGTAATGTGCCAAACCCCACTGCTCTCCACATTGCTATGGAAAATTATAAAGGAGAGGATGTTTGTCCCCTGATATAAGCATCCTGGAAAATCTCCCTTTCAGCTGCAGCATTTCTTCTCCAAAATGACAGAGAAGAAGTACCTGCACCTTACCAGTTTTTCAGCTGCCAACTGCAGTTATGAAAATAGAGATTACGTGAGTAGGCAGGGCCTGACGCGATGGTACTGCACCTCCACTGCATTACTCCTCACGGACACGAAAATCTGCCCCACTAAAGATCTTATATTCTCCCTCCCCATTTGCTTCTCCCCCAGCATCTGGCACCATCAGAAAACCCACAGCGCTACACGCTGAAATTCCTGTAACCACTCAAAAGAGCAATTGCTTTCTTTTGGGGAAACGAACTATTATCTGATGTTTGACTATAAACAAATGAAAAGCCTTAGCATCACAGTGGATTATAATTGTGCTTTATATGTGAAAAACTGGAAAGTGTCCCTTCATTCCTGTATACATTTACCAGCAGTTCTTTTTAGGTGCATTTCAGACATTGGCTCATCTAACATCATTGACACTGGAAGAGGACTACCAACATTTTCAGAATGCATACTGCATTTCCACAACTACAGGATCAGGTTTGCTATATGATAAACAACAATGAAACAGCCTCAAGTAGTTTTATGACAGGAGGAACATGGAAGTCTCCCTCATCTCACAATGAGTCCTAATTAATTAGTAATATTTCATCTCTCCTTGCAACGCAGATGTAACAAGCTATGTGGCTTTCTATTAAACTTAGCAAATACGTAAACAATTTTCTCCAAAAGATACTATTTAATTTGTTTCATTTTCAGAACAGGAACTATTTTTTTAAGAAGTATCCTGAAAGTCACTCTTAGAACTGCCTTTATTGTTCTTTGGACTTCAAATACCCTCAGGAGCATTGTGAAATTAGGCAAGAGAAAGAGATATTTTCATATCTATAAAGAAATTCTACTGAATAAGAGACTTGATGCATTTTTGTTCCTCTGAAGAAACTAAGAAACAGAATTCTGGAACTGGAACAGATTCAATGCAGCTTTCATTATACAGAGACCAGATAAAAATTATGCATATCTGGAATGTCTGGTGCAACAATTGTTTCAGCAATTACGGAGTTGAGGAATTTGCTATAGTCATTGACAACTAGGAATAGCAGACACACGACGCACCCTCCCCGGCTCACAGCTGTTGTTACATAGCACTGGGTGATACAGCTCCGTGACTTACTATGATTCGGGATTATCACCTTGCTGGCATCTGCAAGCAGTTTTTCAAATTCAACTCTGTTACAGCTCTTTGATAAGTTATGCAAAAATTTGGATCCTCCTGCACATTTTTGTATTAATAACTGACAGTAGTGCTAGTTCTATTTGGGTAATATTATATTAGTAAGATAAATGATATTGAGATGAACATCTAGACCTTTGCCATGCAAGGCTAAAAATTAATTATTAAAATAATGGAGGTCAAGATCACCTAGGGTACACTCTTGCCTCTTCCTCAGTTAATTTAAGGACTGCAAGTTGGAAATTTTGATGACCTGTGCTCCAGCTGACTGACATTCTCTTACATGAGTTACTTCTACTCTATTCTAGACACCGAGTAGACCTCATCGTATTTTTTTCAGCAACATTAAAGAAAATGTTCACATATCCACCCAGATTAAGCTAATGGAACAAGGACCACAAATAGAGGGAGTTTGGTTTTGGTTCAATGATAGGGAAAAATATTCTATTGTACCATAGTATTTCCCAGTTCTTAAGTGAGGATACCTGTCCTCTCAGCTGTGCAGGAAAATGGAAATAAGCTATTCTGATATTTTATTAAAGCTGAGCATTCCTTTCACTAGCAAACATTTCTGCTTCAGAGCACTTGTATCTTGGCCTATGCTATTCACAGGAGGCACTATTTATTTTTAACTTTACAAAGAAATAATTACATTTTTTAAAAGCTCTTTAAAATATTATACTAGATATAAATGGGTTGAACTTTGCCTCTTGGCTGATCAAGAATGTCACCTAATTAAACAGTTTTGTGTTACTGCCATAGGCTTGGCAAGAATTGAAATAAACAAATACCAAGCGATTGTATTTCCATAAACTGCATGAAACTGTTGACTTCCCTGCATTTAAAGAAAGAAGTCATTATTTAAAGCAGAGGCAGAAAAGATTTTCTTTGAATGAATGAAATTTGCATTCTATGTGAGAAAAAGTAATGTCAAGCACAGTTGGTAGAACGTGATCTGTGTAGAGAGGTGAGTGAAGCCACTGTCTGACGTAGATATAAAAATTCTGACAATTAATATTTTTACCTTTTCTATGTAGATGGCACATTAACTTAGGGATCAGCGTCAAATAACTTCCATATATTGCAGGTGAGATGCAGGCATAGTAGCGTCTGACACTGCAGTTCCATATATGCATATATTCATGACATGAATAGATGAAGAGTGGAGAACGGCATCAGAGAAACATAGAAATGGCTCCCACTATCTATGGAAAAGCCAAAATAGTCTAGAACAGAGAAAACCAATTCATTGACGTTCTCTATCCTGGGTAGTGAAGAGAGAAAAGAGAAAAAAAGAAAAAAAAATATTTTTTTTCTGCACCCATTTCTAGACATGCTGAAAAGTTTATTTGGAGAGGAAACACCCGGTGAATTCACGGGCTATTTCAGCTGTAGGTCTAAGGATATCTAAACATAACTTTCAATCTCCAATTCACCACACCAGCTTTTTGAATGCTCTATACCTATAGGGACTTGCCCACAATCTCATCCAATATTGAGAGAGTATCTCATGTTGCTTTTTTTTTATCACATCCACATATGCAGCATATGGTGTTTCTCATCCAGTTTTTGAATTTTCAAAACATGGGGGCTTACTCCCATAAGAATGATCTAAATTAATCTAATCACTTGTGCTCTTAATTCTTATGACAACAGAAAGATATAACATAGTACAAACTTCTAATGCATGTTCTGTATTTAAAATATCAACATTCACTTTTTTTTTTTCCTTTCGATAAAAGCATCACACAAATATTTTGAAAACGTGAATAGCGTTGTTTTGTATCATCTTACCATATTGCTTAAAAAGAATCATTCAGGTTCCCAGCATGGTTAAGATGCTATCTTGTATTTAAAAGTTGTAATTGAGCAGAGACATTTGATGTAAAGACATCTCCCCATTAATACATGGTATTAACGTTAACAAGAAAAACTATAGCACTGGTAATCTGAGTTTTACCAATTGTCTGGCAAATAGTCTCTTACCTTGTCAAAACCCTAAATACATATTGTATTCCAGAAGCAACTTCAAAAATTCTTATTCTAGTAAAGAAAACACTTCACAATCAATGCACATTGACCTGCATTGTTTCCTAAGACTGAACATTTTAACAAATGCTCCCACACGAAGGCAGTACCGTTGCGTGTTCTCGTAGACAAAAAGGCAAGGCCAAGCCTCGGGACCGGGGAAAGGTAGCTCTCTGAAGTTACGGTTTGTAAACAAACACCAATAAATTCCTTTGGTCTAAGTGTTTTATCAAACAATGCTAACAGCGGGATTGCTGGCCTGGTGGAGATGTAGGCATCTGAAGCATGCCTGGAGATGAAAACAAAACACGTATTAACCCTTTCAACTCTGCAAGCATTTCAGTGCTAAGAAATTTTCTGCCTTTGCAAGACTGCCCTGCCTACTTAATACCTGTAAGATGAGGCTTTGTAGCAATAGCTTGGTATACTAAAATATATCGGCACCTCTGCAGCAGCCCCGGCAGCAAACTGCCAACACATCTAAAGTGTCAGATGCTACTGTGTCTGCATCCCACCTGAAACCTTCCCTCCTCCCGTGGAGAGCCCCTGCAGAGATGCATTCTGCAAGGCTAATCTGCTGCTGCCGAGCCCAGCCAGCCTCGGCCTCCCTTCCTCAGCCCAGCCGTCCCGGCCTCCCCTTGCCATCCCTACCGTGGGGTAACGCACTGCAGCTGGACAGAAAAGAATGCAGCAATGACAGTGTGTGGTATTTTCTCAACACCAAGCATTTGAAATTCATTATCTCTTACATTTTAAACAATGTTATCATATATAATTATTATTATTGCTTTAGTTAATTCTCTAGTTAACTCATGCTTCAGTCAAGTCAAAATTTTACTTCATAATTAGTGTCTTCCATTCCGCCTATTAACCTCCTAACATTTTTGCAAGTAGTTAAACACAAAGAATCTATTCTTCCTTCATAATTATGAAGAATTTTATCTTCCAGTCCGACCTGGGCCAGCAGGGGGGCCCAACAGACCTTTAGAGGTTTACTGGAAGTGAGTTCCACTCTCGCCTCCAGCGAAGCAGAAGTTACTTCCCATGGAAGATCAGCTGCTCCAGTGCAGCAGTAAAATCGCACAATCAGTAAGTGATCTTAGTATTTACATACACTAACAAAAATATGTTTTTCCACATGAAGCAGTCAGCAAATGAAGTTATTTTCCACTGTTAACTACGAAGGTCACAGAAAACTGCAGAGGCTCACAGGCAATACCTAAGAGAGGTTTTAGACAGATTGAACTCCTGTTGTGCTGGCTGCAGAGAAGAGAAGGATTCCCCAAAAAAGCCTTCTATCAGATGCCTCACTCAGAAGCGCATCAAATCATAAAATCATTCCTCTTACTTGCATTGGATAAGTAAACGGTGAGAAGAAACAATATTACACGATCAATCACTACCAACCACCATTTGCAGCGCTGACTTCGCAGCAAATCCTTTCCACAATCAACAGAATTAGAACAAAATAAACTGCAAACTTTGTGGAGTAAATTATACTACCAAATGAAATCATTTTGATCTTTTTGTGGTCATTCTAGAAATGGAAAATAATTTATTCCCTAGTGTCCTTGAATGTTGAATATTTGGATTTATTTCAGAAGGAATCAAAAGAGTCAGAGAGTATGCGAATGTAATGAATTTTGTTGCTGATACTGAGTAGCAGTGCAAATGGATCTATCATCTTCTTCTTGCCCATTAATGCTAATGCATGTGCATTGAAAAGAGAATATCACCCATAATATATGCACAAAATCTGCATTATTGTTGGTACAAGAGTTACGCTTGTCCTTGGGCTTCAGTAATATTCGCTGCTGGTGCTCTTTTGTTTAATAAAAGCTTCATTATTTTTCCTTTTAATTGAATATTTATACTTCAGAGCAGCATTAGTAAGACCATTTTCAACTGAATTTTTACTATAACTCAACCATCCTCCTGTTTATATCTCTTTAGGGATGACTGAATCTGCCTCCAAAACTTGATAGGAGCCAAATATGATTGCCTTTGATGGTTCAAAAAAGTTGAAAAACTTCTCTTTTGAAATAATTTTCTAATTTCTTCAATTCTTCAGCCTTGCATAAAAGATACAAATATCCCGCCAAAGGAAGTGATTTCCAAGAATACCCCTTTCCAGCCCAGCAAAATTCTCACTGACATCAGCTGGGCCAAGATCCGACTCCTTAAAATATTCCTTAAGACAGATTAAAAATGAATGATTTTAAAACAAAACAAGAAAACACCAAAAAAAGAGATTTCCAGATCATGTTCCAAGCCTGAGAGGATTAGAAAGAGATTACTCTGTGCATTCAGGTGTTTCCTTTACTATTTTTATGTCACATGTTGCGTGCACTGTATGAGTTTTCATTGGTGCAGTTGTCACAAGTGTTGCCAATTTAAGGAGCAGTAGGAGTCTTCTCAGAATTAGGCTGAATTTGCTAATGTTGATCCTTCTGTGAGAGATATTACAGGTGCAGTGACTCTGATTAAGTAGCGTAGCAGTGTTTCTGGAAGAACGCCACCATTTATGGAAATGTGAATGTCTACAATATCAGTTTAAAAATTGCAGCAATAAAGCTATAGCCCTGGTTCTTGTCTCACAGACATAAAAGTGAGAGATAAATGCATTCACCAAGCACATTTCCAGCTTGTCCTGCTCCTACGGCAGCCCTCACAACTCCACCTTCAACTCCAAATGGCAGGACTCTGGCACGGTGGCCAGACAGGACTTGTAGGTGAGTCCAACTTGCCCTTCCAGGAATGCTTAGCCAAGATAAACAAAACCAATGAGTTTTGCTTAGAAAGCAAAGAAAAGAACAAGAGTTAAAACAAAAAACCTCCAAAAACAGCAGCTGGGATAAAGAGGGAGAGACCATTTTAAAGAGTTGGGAATACAGAAAATATGAAGTCTTACTACACTCTTCCAGCTCTCCTCTGTCACCGATGTACCATTCCTTAGTAATTAGAGTTTAATTTCTCACATGATTCTGTGACTCCAGGAACTGGAATATTAAAAACTACTGGTCCTGTAAACACTATCTGTTTTTCCCAACATGTGCTCCCGCCTGCTGACACCTGCAACATGTCGATGTCCTACAGCACAGCCCTGCCTTGCACAGAGCCGACCCCGCACAGTGAATATAGCGATAGCCATGGCCTTTGCTGCTCCTCTTTTAGAGAGAGAAAACGAGCAGCTATTTCTAGCACCTGAATGCAGAATCTGCACTGAATTGGAAATGGCACAAAAATGAGGAGTTACTCTCAATAAATAAAGATTTTAAACAAACAACCCCAACACGCCACTATTGGCACACACAGAAAGAAAGGAAAAAAATCTGTCTGTGCTTGTTCTTCCTGTTTTGTCAGACCTACTAATTACAAATGGGATCTCAATAGTCCACAGCAAACTTTTAATTCTCTCATAGTCTCCAAGCTAAGGTGAGAATGCACTTTGGCTTGTTCTGGTCTCATTTTCCACTCCTTGTTCTTTTGCGAAACAAAATTGTTGTTTTCTGCAACAACAAAAAAGTAAAATGTTTCTGCCTGTACAGAGGGGAAAATCCCCCCTGACACATCTGAACAATTCCTGGGCAGAGAATGCCATCTGGGAAACGTGTTTCTAAAAGCAACAGTGGCTGATACATTCAGGTGAATTACTATATGGCTTCCCCAAGCAATTTATATTTCCTTTTCTCCAGCTGAGGTACCCGAGGGGGAAATGTCTGCATTTGGTAACAAATAAGTATAGCAAGTAGTGTTTTCACCAACTCCCCTGTACAGATTTCAATATTACAAATATTCTATAGCAGCCATTATTTAACAATTCAGGCAGTGACAGGTGGTCTTCTGAGCCAAATACCTCCCACCTGCTGAGCTCTTCCAACTTCCAGCTTGTAAGTCTCAGACAGGAACATTTCATTTGAATGCTTTTCTAACACACCTGCACAATTAAATTGTTTGGTTTCTCTCCTTGGATGGATTTGGAAACAAAGAGACAAAATACCCCCCACTGCACACTCCAAACTGCTCTGAGTGGAGGAGCAGGTTGAGATCAAAGTTGCAACTGAAAGGGAGCAGGGGGTGGGGACCTCCAAAAAATTGCCTTAAAAAGTAAATTATTTTCAAACCACTTGGATATTGCTTCCTACTCAATAATAATGTGAGGTTCAGAAAGGACTCTGAACATGATTGTGTCCTGAGATATGAATCCAATTTTCATTTTAGGTCCAATAATGGAAGTGACCCTAATTCAGGTTCTCCAGAGAAAATGTTTGCTCCTTGTCATCAGCTTAGATTTAATTTAAGAGAACATAAAAAAAATAAATATTAAAAGGTATAAATCACCTCCCTGTGTTTGCTGTACTAACATGATTTGTGTGAGGGAATGCTGACAAAATAAGGAGCAAATAAACACTTGAAATGTTTTGACTGCAAAAGTTTGCAGTTTTCTTCCTGTCAAAATAAGATGTCAGTAATAGCCAACTTTCCTAAAGATGAGACTTAAGGACATAATGGCCAGTATATAAATGAATGGGGCAACTGGCTCCTTGCAGTTTAATGGGTAAGGACTCCAAGTTTCATTCCCCACTTTGCCAGAGTATGAAAACAAACTTAACAGATAATTCTTTTTTTTTTTCTCCTAAAAGAGAAAAGAAATCAATAAAACCATCCCAAGAAAACACAAGCGAAAGCCAAGTAACATATTAGTGGAGAATCATGCGTAGCACTTTTGTGCTTCATCATAAACATCCTGTTCCCTCTATTTTCTTCTGTCACATTCCCCTGGCAAAGCCCCAGCACCTCTGCGTTTAGCAAATTTAGCACCTCTGCGTTCAGGAGTGTGTACCTGCATAAGCTATAAGAACAATTGGTTTAGCAAGTGAAAACAATAACATCTATGCGAGTACAAACACTGTAAGGGCAGTGAAATGTTTTAGTACGTATTAATCCCACAAACGGCAGAACCAATGTTGCATTTGCACAGACCTACTAGAATCTGATTGTCAACAGCCCCTATATTGTGTCTTAAATTGTGACATAATTAAAAACTGGATGACATTCTTGAAATCTGCATTTAGATTAATAAATACAGGTTGAGTGGTTGCACTTGAGGCAATCATTTTGGGAGAACTGTCATGTTTTTTTTCACTAGCAAGTTCTCGTTCTTACTCTCAAGTTTAGCAAAAGTGCACTGAAAGGATGCCAACAAACACACAATTACAGATGATCAGAGTAATCCAGTAAGAAAAGTTTTGATTCCTTATTTTGCTACCTTAAAGTAATACAAATGAAAAATCATTCTGATATCCCACTTCCAAAATACATTAAAGAGAATAAAATCTCCTTCCACAAGCTTCCTGTTGGTAATAAGCATTCTGCACCCAGATGTAGAGCATAGTAACACAATTTATTCTTTTTAAATGTAAAAAATATATACAAAATGAAGCTATTACCTATGTTTCTGAAAGGTATTTTGTCACAATTCAAAAACCCTTAAAGATGTTTTAAAGCAATTAGTTAACAAGCAAGTTCTGATTTTCGATTTCAATGAATGCAGACAGCATTTTAGAAGTACAATAGAAGCATTAAGGCCCATCAGCACACGTGCGATTTCAGGGAAGGTGGGTGGCTTTTCTCTTCTGCATTCCTGCTGAAGTCTCACCAAAAAGGGAGGGAAAGAGGTTTCAGAAAAGAGCAGTTTCTTTCCCCAGCAGCACAGGGGCCGCCCATACTGCTTAAACCTCCGCTGGCTGTTGCATTTACCAGCTCTACTTGGAGGCTCAAGCCCGTTTGAGGTCTCCCGTCAGTCAGCTCTGTTCCCATTATGTCAGGCAGCAGCCAAAGCTCCAGGGGGGCTTTGCAGAGGCTCTACAAGCCTGCCATTTATTCACGGTTTACTAGCAGCTAAATTATTTCTATAAAGGTAGCCCCTCATGGAACACAGTCCTTATGGATGGGAAAATAAAGTTGACTGGCCAATATCGAAGTATTTGATTGTGTTCAATATACAAAAGGGACAGAATACACACTTCCATGATATATTGTGATTAGTCGCATATCCTGCTAAATGACAGTATCATATTTAACTCTGGCCAAATAGGGTTGGGGTGGAGTGACGGGGTGTTTACAAGTATTTTAAGTTAATATATCCCTTTAGAAGAGCCAAGGTTATTTTAACCTCTCTTTTCCCTCTGCCACTCCTCTTGGTTTGAGTTGAGCCCTTGTGCCTTTTTGGTGGGTGGCAGAAGCACAGAGCGTCTGCTCCGAACACAAGTAACACCAGTTCTGTTCAGCATGAAGTTCAGTGCAGATCTGAATTTGTCTCCCAAGTACAAATTGAGATCAAGTCTTTCAACAAATGCTTACAAGCTTGGCTACTGATACTTTCCATTGGGCAAAAAAAATAAAAAAGAAGAAAAAAAGAATTTAAAAGATGCCACTCAGTTCTCATAGGCTGCTGTTTCAATGTACAAGGAAAACAAAAAGAAACAAAAAAACATATTTGTATCTGAATAGTGCAGAATAAAATAATAAATTGCATCAGACAGCATACAAGTTCCTGTCCCTTTCTATTAGTGGTGGTTGCAGGCAGACCCAATGTTACAGAATGCTTCGTTCTGCGGTTTTCCTTTAGGTGTCACATAAATTAGCCAGAAAAAAATATTTAACTTTCCTCAGGAACAAGCTGTCTTTGTCACTTTGTCTTGAGTTTATCTGTGTGCATTAGACTCTGCCTGAAGAGTTCTTGAAGGCTCTTCAACATCAGAAACAGAAGCTTCTCACATTAAATCATAGTAACAGCAGTGCCCAACTTAGCTGGCGAAACAGAAGGAAAAGTGTCTCAACTGCAATGTTCCTGAGGTCTACACTTTGAAATCCTGGGTGTATGAAAAACAGGAGCATTTTTCCACTCTCCCATTCCAACCAAAGGCCAGGGAGAAGTGACTACAGACCAAAAATTTTTCAGTGAATTTTTTTTTAAGTAAGAAATAGCTATTTGTCAAAACTACAAGTATTTACAGAGATGCAATAATGACAACGAAATGCTTTGGGGAATATGATTTACAACAACTTCAGAAGTTTTTCTTCTATACCAAGTTCTTGTATGTCTTTGTAACGTGAATAGAAAAAAAAAATATTGAGCCAGGCCTTTATATAGTAAAGTGAACATAAAAAACACTGAGTTAGTACTATGTCACTGTGACTCAAGACAATTCAAGTCACTGAAAAATATCATTGCATAAGTGAAGGATAAAAGGGATCTAGATCTCTGTGATGAAAGGCGTTTCTTGTTGAATCTGATATCGATGTTAAATACCTGCAAAATTACTCTGTGAAAGTACTCTTAAAAAAAAATTAGCACCCACAAAATATAGATAATTCTGACTTCGCAAGACATCTTCAAGTACCTTGGCTTTACAAGACTAACCATCCATCAAAAGAAGAGTTTTTGGGGAATGGATTGCAGAGCAGGGGGTGTGTGGGTGGGGAAGTGCTCATGTTGATGTTATGCTATCACAACACGTTATTTATCATGTGATGTGTTATCATCACAATGTGTTATTTTAGTTCTAGTATAATGCTTCCTCTTACAAAAACATCAAATACAAGATGTTACTCACAATTATTGTCTGTTTTGATAGATAAAAGGGAGTTGTCTTAACAATAAAGGAGTTTGTAAAAGGAATATAGTCTCCAAAGATTAGCATGTATACTTGCATATACCTGTATAGAAATATAGAAATATAAGTGGAAAAACACCTGTCTGAATGTTGCCTCCTTAAAATAATACTGTAGTGACCAAAAATATTTCAAATTATATGTACGTCTATGAGCTAAAAGATGACGAAATGCATTATGTACATGAGTAGATTCCAAAAAGAACTTTGAGGGAAAGACAAAAAACAAACCCTTAAGCGTTCATTGAGTCAGAACCTGAAAGACTACTCACTGTTAACACACATTTCAGATGCAGAAGACCTAAGTTACAATCTCTGCTATGTGTATGATGGACTAAACTTTGACAGCAGCCGCCCACACCTCTGGTCAGTGCTCTGCACACTAGAGCCCTTCTTCTGCTCTCTCCCTGTCGCCTTCCCCACCCCACAGCAGAACAAAGCGTTCAAACCCAGTACAAAAGCTTAGGTTTCTCTGCAAAAACACTTATGTCATTCCATCTGCTGTGACAGATGCACCATCATCCTGGTAGTTAGCGAAATATGGCAGCTACAAACAAGGCCAGAAAGACACCAACATGAACTGTGTAACCTTCCACTGGTCCACGTGCCAGAACATAGCGGTGTGTCCCCCAAGTCCCAACAAACGGCACCACAAATTCAAGCCTCATAGCCTCTTAGCCTACACATTTTAAGTGTTGAAACAGAATACATTTAAGGGACATACTGAAGATTATAAGATAATAACAGCCTACCATACAAAGACAGGCACCAAATTTTACAGTTACCCACATGCTGTTTTAATGACACCTGTTAACACGTCAACATTTCACCGTATGCTGAACTGAGAGAAGCAATAGTGACCAAAATCTAGTGGTGCTGGATATAACGCATCAGGCGATTTCCCTTCCATTGGTCTGGACTGCATTACACACCTAACGGGTATGGCAGTTTGTAGGGAACTGTGCATGCACGTGGGCAACTGGGTTGGGAGAACGCTCCAGCAACTCATCCCGCGACACCATCACTGGGAGCAGCACTTTGCACTACAGTTCTCTTGGGTGCATGAGCCACCAAAAAATTGCCCTCTCTACTTTCCTGCTCGCATGAACATGGTTAGCTCCTTTTGTAGCTGGATTTTGGATATACAGAAACCTATCTTTAAATACAGAGGATCTACTGCACATGAAGGACCTTTTGGGTGTGCCACTGTATGCCTTAGATGCGCTGTTCAAGAAACTGCACATGATAACTGGGGTACAGAGGAGGCTGATTTCAGCTGAAGCTGTTCTAGAAGAAGCATTTTTTTCTCTGATGGTGCTCCACTTCAACTGTCCATACATAATTTAAAAACAATATATTTTCAATTATTTTGAGCAGCCTAAACAAGAGAATTTTTATGGATGTTAAATATAACCAGGTAATCATTAAAATGTTGCTTGTGTTGCAATTTTTTTGCAGTTCAAAAGCAACGTTAAAATTTCTTAGTAGTAAATGAGACCCCTAGGGAGGAATGGTTAGAAACAGGTTTAATCAGATTTTCCAGAAGGAAGAGGAAGAAAAAAATCCAGCAAAAATAACCTTCAGTTTTCCTCTTCTGGAATCAAAGTCAAGCCCAATAACCCATCTATACTAAAGTTATTCCAACTGCAGTATGTTCCTAATTTAATGAAAAAGCACTGTCCAGGTGAAGTTAATTACATGACCGGAAGTGTTCGGGCTGCATTGTCCGAAATGTTCTAGTTTTCAGTTTGACAAGACCTCATTATTACCAAATTAAATCACAGCCTTGTAGGATGTTTTGAAATGCCTGCCAGAAGTTACTGAGCTGACAGCCTAGTAAATCATATCGCAGTGACACCTTAGTAAGAAGTCAAAAGAAATCAACTTGATCTTCCTCAACTGATAGTTCAGTGTTCAAACTATTAGTAGGCTACAAATGTTGTGCATGCAAAAACACGTCACCTATCAAAGATGGACAGATATGTCAAGTCTCACAGTTTTCTTGTAACTATAACTGATTTCTCATTAAAGTCCCATATTCACATGTAGCATTTTCTGGAAGTTGATTTTTTTTTTACCACAGGAGAAGAAATTGTGCATCATGCATTCAGATCCCCTGCTGCTCTAATTCTGAACCACCAGGTTTTCTCTTTGCTGTTCCCTTTTACATTTCTTGAGGTAATATTTTCAAAAGCACCGAAGCAGTGAAAATTCCTTGACTGTTTAAGTACTTTTGAAAATGCTTCTTTTTTCTTTTAAATGGGATTGATGCACTAAGAAAAGCTTGAGATAAGCTCTCAGTTTTCATAGCACACTTTGAGACCGGTAGGTCTCCAGCCTTGTGAAACAGCCTTACTGGCTCACAGGAGCCCCCTGAGACTACAGAGCCTTATTTAAATAGATGCAACACATCCAAGAATTTTTCTAGTTTTGGAACCTATGCAAGTTTTCTTATCTTCGCTTTATGCATGGGTATATCAAAAGCCAGATATGTTAAATAGGACATCTCCAGAAGTCTGACTCAGAGAATCTTTTACCTGTTGGCATTATTAGACACATAAAAAATGTGCAGCTATTTTTTTATCCACAGTAAATGGTGAACTCCAGGGCCTTTGCTCTCAAACAACTTGATATAGTCAACCAATACTTGAAAGCAAAATACACTTTCAAAGAAATAAAGTAAGGAAGAAAAATTACATCAACACACGCCAAAACACCTCCTTGCTGTCTCAGCACATTCGGATGACAACTTTTACCTGCTTTCTTCAGAAATCCTTAGGGAGGAATTAGGAAAACATATCTCGAGGCACACAGTTACATGGCGCATAAATTACATTTTATGCGTTCAGGGTTAAGCTAAACACAGGGGAACAACAAGTGTCTCCACACTTCCAGAGGAGCTTCTAAAAATCCTACAGTCTTTATGCAAGGACAGTGCTTCTGCAGGGAGGGAGTTTTGCTTCATTTTCCTCTACTGAACTTTGGAAGACGAGAAGCCAACAGTTTCTTGATTTTAGAAAGTTACTCAAATTGCAGTTGCATGTGCCAGCCAACACTACCACACAGTCATGGGGCTTTGTATCTATCTGTGCTTGCTTGACATTTAAAAGCAAGCGTATAGGAGTATTTGGCCAAAGTTTACAGATTGTTTTAAAATATACCATTAAAGACAAGACAAGCAATATTAAATGAATGCAGATAAATCAGGAATGCCCTGTTAGCACAGAACTCTCCATTTCTGTCACTAGAAAGAGGAGGAAGAAAACATAAGCTCCATGAGAGAAGATGACTGTCAGGTTTGTCAGAAGATAAGAGATAAGTGTTTGCTGTCAAAATAAATTAAACTGTCTAGAGTTCCTATTAATTTGTTTCTTGTACATTGAAGCAATTAGATCTGAGAGGCATTCAAAAGAAGAAACCTGATCAACAATATTAATTTTGGTGTGTAAATAGCTTGAGGATAAACAGTGATAATCTCCAGAGTCAGCAGGATTTTTTTTTATTTATTTACTGAAGAAAACAATATATAGTCCTATAAAGCCTGTTTTTAGTAAATTAACTTACTCTTGATGAAACACATATGGACTTGACCTACCACCAGTGCTCATGGTTATTGAGGTAGACCCTTTTTAACCACACCACACCCCCTTCCTTTTAGGGCAACGAACCAGAAGTGGCAGAATTTAAGCTACCACTGGAACTCAGACCCGTTTTGCAGTGTTTGCCTGTTTACAGGTGTAGCTCCAGGTAAATTGTGTGAGAGGAGTTGGTGTCCCATCTTCCCTGTGAAGAAGTTGTTTCTAACCAAAAAGTCTGCCAAATTTAAGGGAAGGAGTAAACATTTTATTTGGTGCAAACAAAAAATTGCATTATCAGATATTTTCACATCATTTTAATATTTAAGCAGTATATTAGCACTAATTATCATCACAGAAGTTAACAGCCAATTTATTTGCTGCCATAAGCACTGACGTTGGCTTCTGGACTATGTTACTTCTGGTGCTGTCCAAGCAGGGACGATAAAACACAGAACCAAAAAACAGATCCAAAAATATATCCAGAGTCTAGGTAATTCAATAGTTTTAGTTTTGCTTATCATACCCACAAAAGACATTGATGAGCTCCATCAATTACAGGCAGGAAATCACCTTCTTTTTTAATTATTTCCAGACAAAAAAATTTCCAGATAAATCTTCATGTAACCACACTCTTCTATATCTACGTACTGTTTCAAACAGTAAGAATTCTCTCTCCTATGGAAAACTAATGCCACCACTGGACTGAAGACATTCACCTGACAGTAGGATGGTCAAACTTCTCCAAGCATGTTATGTACTTCAGAATAAAACTGGGAGTTAAAATTCTTCCCATTTTTTTAGATTCTTCTTCAGTGCTTTCCCCTACTGAACACAGGGATCATAAAAGACATTTAATCCATTACGTTAGCTGCTGCCTTCCTCTCTTAATATTCCATTGGCAAATTTAGTGAGCATGAAATGTTTTGATAAGGATTCCCAGCAGTGACACTTAGCATTGGGATTTGTTGATGTAAAATCAGTTTTACTACACGCATGCAGTTTTAAGACTGGATCTTATGAAGTTAACTGGATATATGCTCTATGGTTTCATGCTGGTTGATTTATTTATTCTTTAAAAAGCTTAACATACAGTTCTGAAAAGTAATAGTCAGCATGGCAACTTCTTACTCAACAGATCTCTTCTCTGTGTGCATTCAATCAGTTCTGCTGACTAACTTGCCAAAAACCAAGTTTTGCTGGTCTGGTGTTCCGAGTCGCAAGAGCGTGCCTGCAGCGAGCCAAGCCATGGCTAGACCTATTTCACACTGAAAACAAGGGAAGGCTCAGCTCAGTGAAAGGCTGAAGACAAAGATCAGGATAGAAAAAGAGTATTTGGGGAGGAACTATGCGGAGCAGACAGAGAGAGGATGGTGAATCAGGACGTGGTTAAAAGCCAAAATGAAAACATTAGAAAGAGAATAATAAATCTGGAAGGATGTGTAATTTAAAAGAAAAAAAAAAAAACAGAAACAGACACAAAGGAACACTTTATCTCATTCTTCAAATGTAGTGATAAACCAAAGCAATATATATCTAGCTAGCTAGAACAGAAGAAACAGGAGAACTGGAAACAGAAAAAATAAAACATGCAAAGAGTCCGTAAGTTATTTTCCAAGGTATGGTATTATTTTATAGGAAATTTAATGCTAGGATGTTACAATAAATAATCCCATAAATACTAACATTACTATATGTGGTAGAATGAGCTGGGATTGGAACATATGCTGAAGTTCATGGAGGGCAGGGAAATACCTAAAGGAGGGCTGGTGCTGTGCACCATTTTGGGGAGAGATAAAGCCAGAAAGCTATCTTCAGTATTTTAAATGACATGAGTTTCTAAAATATGCATCAAATGGAATACCAGAGAGATGAAAAAAGCCCCTCTTCAGCAGTAAACTCTAACCTTGCTGCCGAGGCAGAATGCTAGGGAAACAGCTACATATGGGTAGCTAACTGCGGAGCTGGCTTCTCGTCTTTGCCTTGAGGGGTGCTTCCCCATCTATGACCACCATTTATTTTTCGTCTAGCCTCAATGAGCAGAAAGTGGTATCCTAAACAGGCAGTATGATCTGTTCCACTAAGAGACAGAAGATTTGCTCCGTGAGTACTAAGGATTATACTCCTAAATTACCCAATTTAATTTTTATTTTACCAAAAATTGGGCATCTCAGTGGAAAAAAAGTAGTGAATGTCGGTCTCCTGAATGTTTTGGGAAATGTTTTTTCAGGCTGAGAACATGACCTGAAAGGACCTGTATGGTTACAGCTGGTGAAACACTACAATATTTGTTACTATTATTACAGAACTCCTGTATTTGGTTTAACATCACTTAGGACTGTTTAATCCTTATTTCTGAATATTAGAACAACTGCTAGATCGCTCTTATTAATACAAAAATAAATGCTTCCCACACTTACACAAAATTATAACCCAGATAAACAGTTTTCTAGGAGTTGCTATTAATAGACATTGTGTCCTGTAATTTATGCACTATGTTATGCTGTGTTTTATGGTGTTATGTGCAACTGAAACTTAAAACCACAGAAAAAAAATCATCCAAAGCAAGAGAGAGTCATATGAGTTGGTCTTCAGAGCTCACGTTCCAAAACCAAGCTGACCAAGAGCAGATTTCGTAAACGAGTCATGAGCCAAATACTAGTGCTAATGTACTTGTCAAAAGCTTGTAATTCCAGAGTATATTAAAAGAAATCAAAATCATTAGGTGTTTGTCTAGATATATGCATTTGGACTGTACCTAAAACCCACCAGAAAATAGTAGTGTTATCACTCAATAACAATTAAAACATTAAGGAATTTTGCATTATTAATCAAACACTAATAAGTCATCGGAAGACATGTAGGTGTTTACATGTGTGCATATATATATAAATGAACTCATGCTTCATGAAACAAGCCCCAAGACATAAATCCTGTGTCTTTTTTTAAACTTCCTAATTTTTTGTAATCCATATTCTCAGAATTGAGGCAAAAAAAAGCAGATATGGATGAAGAAAAATGAATCTAAAAAAATTCATGTCAAGTCTCTGCTTAAAGAAAACAACTCAAAACTCTTTTTGAGAAACATGGAGGCATTGCCCAAGTTTTACCTTGTATGTCAAGCTGATTTGATATTTAACATTCAAAGTAAACCAAACAGTGCAAACAAGCTTCCTTTAGAACTGGAGATGAAAAGTAGATAGAAGCTTATTGATTCAATGAAACTACCATTTATGTACAAAGTTCAGCTTTAAACTCCAACCAGAATGCCTGCAATGGGACAAAGGTTATTTAAAACATACACGAGTTTATTTTTTGGGGTGACGGGAGGATGATGCCAGGGGGGTGGGGATGGCCCATGGACACAAGTGGTGAATTCTGGTTTTATTAAAAAGGAATAAAGGGGAAGGGGGAGGGGAACCAACACATCAAAATGCCTTTTTCATAAGAGTCTTTTCTTCTGTTTACTTGACATATCTAGACCAAATTTGTTTGGATGAGTTCTGTATAAGCAGCAAGCCTGCAAATGTTTAGCGGCTCACCTTGAATTACTTCCTCCAAACTACTTGAACAGCTTTGCTTCTTGAAGGCAAGGAAGCAAATGTTATGGATTTGCTGAAATTGTACGTTTCCAAGGGAAGAATGGGGGTCAGGAGAAGGAAGTTATTCTGTAACACTCTGATTCTAGCAAGGTCATAAATTCCACTGCTACTAGCTTTCCAGCTTTACATCCAATAGCCAGAAAACAAACAAAAAAACCCAAACCTCAAGGCCTACCAAATCAGTACCCAAAGTTACAGCAGTGAGTAAGCACAACCTATAAATTGCTTTGCCAAATACAGGAATGACAACTAATTTAGTGTTATGAATCAGTAAGTACTTTCCACATAGGAATTATTATTTTTAATGAAATTTCCTGAGCTGGTTATGTAGATATCAGGCTACGGGACTACCTGAACAGGGTAGACACATAAGCAGACAATTTGATCATCACTGCAGCACTTTCAAAGTCTTTTTTCTGGGTATGGATTATACAGACACAGAAGTGCGCTCTCTCGCCCAAGCAGTTTCAGATGGAAACACTGCAGAAAGCATACAGAAAGCCCAATCATCCACAGATTATTTCAGATTCAAGCTGTGTGTTCCAAACATTGATTCATTCTATTTTTCAATTTTAGAGCAATATATTGTTTATTTAAGAGAAAAATCAATGTGTGCAGTTCTATGTATACATATATATGTATGTACATTCTGTTTTAAAAATCTTGCTCAGAGAAACAAATTGAAACACTGGCCCAAATGTAACACAACTTAAATTCCTTGTCTTTTCTGCATGAAAATAACATAAGTGGGAGTCACTGGATACACGTGCACTTGAGTAACTTGGTAGATACTCGCTCTAGGCTTAGTGTCTGACACAAAAATCTCACAGCCCTCCCTCTCAGATGTTCTTTAAGTTGAGACAAACGTCCATGACAATAGAGTTCACCAAAACCCAAATAAAAGGGACTGGAATAGTCCCTCCTGCCACAGGTCATTGTTTCACAGAGTTCACTGCCCACACTTTCCAATAGACGGCTGGCAAATCTTGCATTTCAAGAGTTTGTTTTACTTCCTATTGAGATAGCAAGTTTTTTCCAATTCCTACTGTCCTCTTTATGGCTCTGTACACAGCACAGCACAACAGCTTTCAACTTCCAGCTGTGTATCAAAAATTACTGATAAATAACAACTTATGTTGAATATTACACCTGTGAAAATACTTCAAGAATAGGTAGATAAAATATGTGAAAAAAGATTGTAACTAGCATATATTAAAAATCTTAAGCCACATCTCATTGGGTATTTTTGCTTATGAAGTGAAAGGAATAAAAGCCCATCTGCTAAGTAATAACTAATTGTTCACAAAATAGATGCATATCTTTTCTGATTAAAGTGGACTCATTTTTTGAGAAAAAGAGAAAGAAAATTTTGAATGAGCCACAGAAGACATTCTGGACCACAAGAAATAAAACAGATGTAGCCAATAATGAGGTTGGGCTGTAACCATTTCTATAACACTATTACTGAACTTTCCTAAGAGACTACAGTGCTTACACTGCTTACCATTAATACTACTAGAAGAAAAGCTTATGTTAAAAATTGGGCAATTAAAAAGAGAAGTCTTAGGCAAGGAATAAACATACTCCTTTTCATTTTAAATGCTCAATTGCCAATCAAGTAAGATTTTCATAACACATACACCTGAATTACCTCTGCAAATTGCCTGCGTAGTTAGAACACGTATCTGACCACATGATTAATCTTGCAGTACTGTACTTGGGAGAAAATAGAGCATAAGAATCCCTCAGATAATTTGGATTTCATCATTTAAGTTTCTTTTGTTTGGGACCTATGAAAACCATCTATAACAGAAATGGAGGAATCTTAACTTTTACAGTCAGCCAAACCGAGAATTACTTTGCTGTTCTGCACCTGACAGCAGTGCTACTGTGCCACGCACTCTCCACAACAGCCACCATTAAACAGTCACTGCTCATATTGTTTAAATGCCAACAGAAACATTACCATGCTTTCCTTTGATCTGACAACGCATCACCTGCAGGTATCGTCGCATCTCTCACAACAAATCTCAAAGACAAGTTCAGGGTTATGAACCATTCTTATAACTAGATAAATACTGTCCTGAATATATCTAACAGATACAATGCACCACATTGAGACGTGTGTGGGCTGAAGGGCTGGCTGGCTTCAAAGTAAGATGTACTTTCAAATTATAAAATGTATTCATTGCTATGAACCCTGATATTTTACAATATCACAATTTTCTACTATTTAAAAAAAAATTAAATGAATGGGAAAGGGATTTGCAAACACAATCCATTACTCTTTCTTATAGATCATAATGTTCAAACACATTTAAAACATAATACAATCAAAATATAAACACCTGATTAGCCAGGTCACTAAAATGACATTAAGCTCAGCAAGATGTCTCTCTTGCATTCCATTTAATTCATGAAGTCCATACACAGTAAGCAAATTATTGATTAGACGTAGGCAAGTTATTTATACTATTGTTGTTCAAGAGAATTTCTTAAATGCAGCTTGTCACCCATTATGTCAGAAACATTCTCATGTTCCATATAGAGCCTGAAGAAAGGAAGATGCTTTGTCTTTGTCAGAGTGCAGCAAATACAGGAGAGCATATGATAGTGGTCTCTGTTTCTAAAGAGATAAGCAACAAAATGATCTTGGATATTAATAAATCCAGTCTACCAGTCTTTCACATTACATAAATAATGCCATTGTTATCAAACAGCAAACATTAAGGTGGAGAGATGAAACTGATGTTTGTCAAGGAAGGATCAATGAAGATGAAAATGTTCAATTTTTTGGTTTCTAGATGTTTCTTTGAATTAAAACACCACTAGATAATGTCTCAATGTTTAGAAATTAATGATCTGCCATTTTTTCCTGTAGTGTGAGATAGTTGCTCAATGAAATTTTCCTTTAGCCAAAAAGCACATATTCAGAAGTTGTTAATTATTTTGCTAATTGGTCTTTATTAAGCTGTGTTTTAAGTTACTGCTACCAAAAACATACTTCAATTCTATGTAAATACTTAAACTAGGAATCCATGTGCTCGACCCAAACCTAGTTTAAAAGATTTGCTCAAAATCACATAAAACCTAAGACACACGGCTTCTAATGCCACGGGAGTTTTAGATCATTTGAACATTCAGCAGACAGACACATGTCAAGTTCCTCATGTAGACTTAAATAGACCCTTGTGCAGACTTACATAGTTAGAATGATGGAGATAATCTTTGAATTCATCCCTCAGAGTCCTCCTGTACTTGGTCCATTGATATGAAAATGCGTTTCTCTTCAGGTGCTCGGCTCACTCCCTCCTCTTGGGGGTCCGAAGGAGTATTTTGTATGAGCCAATCTAAGAGTTCTTCGCACCACAGTACCTCTTAGAAGTTTCCATCTGCTCTAGAAGAGCATGAGAGGGTTTTTTTGTACCAATATTTACACACAGTAATTTTAGTTCAAGTGGTAAAACTCTTGTCACAAAGAGCATACGGGACACAGGCTGGAAAAAGATCAGTCAGGAAACGCCAGAGTCACTGCCTAGGCCATTTGCAATTTGTACTGAAGCAAGATGAAAAAAAGAGAAGAGATCATTGTGGTTTAGTTATTCAGGTCTTGCAGTTCTGCTGCCACAATTCATTTCCTTAATTATACTGAAAATCATTTGCCCTGAGTGTTAACAGATTATTTTTTTTTAAATGGTAATATATGTAAAAAGCCTTTGAGGCTTAATGAATTATGTAACATATGTTTTCCTTCACTAGGACTGGAGATCACTTGTGGAAGTTTCATAAATATAGGGAATTATTATTATAAGAACTTGGGGAAGTCAGGTTAGTAAAGTGCCTGCTCTGCTGCCTCTTTTTTTTTTTTTTTTTTTTTTTTTTTAAATTCCTCATCCTTGTTAAATAAACCCATCCCACAAACCAAAAGCAGTACAGCAAATCCAGTGTGGCTTTTAGATCACGCTGCGAAGAAGAGTACATATCTGTAATAGCACATCAATATATTCACGTATTTTCAAGGATCATGCTGCACTCCCTGCAAACCTGAGAGCTGGACAATATGTGAGATTCTGAGATGCACATATAGGGGGGAAATAAATCTGGAGAAGTAAGCGAAACAAACAGCAGCAACCCCCACCTTGCAATTCAGTCCCCTTGTACTCTTAAAAGGTTTTTGGAGACATAGTTACAGTTCCTTCACAAACTTTGAGTTTGAAACCTTTCTTTATTTAAAAGGAAAGCTTAGAGTTCTGCATTTCCTATAAGAGTTAGGGACTCTGAGAGAACTATGGATAAAATGACAGGAGACAGAAATAAAAACTCTTGTCTTGATATCACAAAATGGGTACTTAAATGCTGTTGTTATCAGCAGAGATTATATACGCTTCTCTGGATTTTCTATCGAAACCAGAATTCCTCTAAATACAGCTTTCTGAGTAATTGTCAAAAGAGAGTTAACTGCAGATGTCTCATGTTCTTTTTCTGCTCTATCATAGCCCAACTTCATTCTTCCCACGAAGTGGAACGTGGCACAAAGGGACGCACAGTCAGGGCAGAGGCATCTGCCAGCAAGGACAGTCACTTCAGCAGCCCAAACTACAGCTCCCGCACACACCTTTGTACTGCTGCAGTACCAGAACGTTTCAGGGTTTATGTGAAACTTTTCAGATTTTTGATTTCAAGTGAAAAGGCAGATTTTTAAAGTAGTTCTATCCACAGCTAACGACAAGGGTAACTCAGGGAACTTTTCATATTATCTCATTGAGTTGAAACAGCAAAATACTCCTCTCAAGGAGACACAAAATATATACAAATTCAAAACATAGAGGCCTGAAGTTTTCAAATCTGATTGTGACAATATCAGGCAACTGCAGGCATTATGTTGAACGCTACTCACTGATGCAATTATGGACTGAAAAAATATTGGTGTCAATTGGCCACAGAGAGTGGAAATCCGCTAGTTTCTTTCAGTGCTGGGAACGATAACTACATGAGGATGAGCACATCAGCTTAGTACACTGTGTGATTTAAAA
>VYZM01012200.1:10347-55782 GCA_013398915.1 Dromas ardeola | reverse complement strand
TACAGGCTTGGGGAAAAGTGGCTGGAAAGCTGCCTGGCAGGAAAAGATGTGGGGATGTTGGTCGGCAGCCACCTGAACATGAGCCAGCAGTGTGCCCAAGTGGGCAAGAAGACCATCAGCATCCCGGTATATATCAGAAGCAGTGGGGCCAGAAGGACTAGGGAAGTGATCATTCCCCTGTACTTGGCCCTGATGAGACCGTACTTCAAATATTGCGTTAGGCTTTGGGCCCCTCACTACAATTAAGACATTGAGGTGCTGGAGTGTGTTCAGAGAAGGGCAACCAAGCTGGTAGGGGTCTAGAGAACAAGACTTACAAGGAGCAGCTAAGGGAACTGGAGAAAAGGAGGCTGGGGGTAGACCTTATCACTCCCTACAACTCTCTACAACTGAAAGGATGTTGTAGCAAGTTGGGGGTCAGTCTCTTTTACCAAGTAAAAAGCTATAGGACCAGAAGAAATGGTCTCAAGTTGCGCCAGGGGAGGTTTAAGGTGGATATTAGGAAAAATTTATTCACTGGAAGGTTTGTCAAGCATTGGAACAGGCTGCCCAGGGAAATTGTTGAGTCACCATCCCTGGAGGTATTTAAAAGATGTGTAGATGTGGTTTAGTAGTAACTTGGTAGTACTAGGTTAAAGGTTGGACTTGATGATCTTAAAGGTGTCTTCCAACCATAACGATCCTATGATTCTATGAGAAAACTGAGGATAACTGTTAGAAACAAATAGATTCAAAATAAGTGGTAAATGAAGAAATCCTGGTTTGAAGGTAGATTTTTGAATGATAGGACTCATTTTTTAAATACAGAGTATGATAGAGAGGAGATAGATGCAAAGAGGCTGTGGTTTCCAACCCCATGTTTTCACCAAACTTAAGCCCAGCAATGAAGGAAAAATGTCGAAGTTTGTCATACCTCTGCCTAGTGTACTATAACCTCTGGCCTAACTAAAAATACAATTGTATGTTCACCACATGTCATGTACCAAGGTCCTGGTGCTGGAGTTAGACCGATTTTCTTTAAAGGGGGGGGGTTCGGGTATGGTGTGTTCAGTTACCAGAACATGTCAGACCATGAGTCACTGGGACTCCTGAGAAGCGGCGTCATCAGCGAAATCTTTGACCACACTGCTGATGGGAAGGATGCATTAATGACACTGATAATGTTTTGGAACTGACATTGTAAAGATTAGTTTACAGTAAAAATTACTCTGGAGAAAGTAGGTCAGATAGAGGTTGATCATATCTAAGCTATTTAGCCACCCTTATCCTTAATTTTAAACTATGTTTGCTGCCTTTGGGCAATGGGTGAAAAATACACATTTCAGGGGTTTGGCATTTTTTTCCTTTGATAATTTGTTAGAAAAGTTTGATTATTTTTCAATGCACTAATGAATTCTGCTACAGCAAATATACTGCAGTTCATAAAAACAAACCATTTGCAAGACTGACAAAGATGCCTATAGAAAATGACAGCTACCCCCTTTAGTGTTCTTAAAATAACAGATTTTAAAATGAAAAACAACTATAATTAACTTTTACAAATGTTGGGATGCAGAGCAGAATCCTCAGGCAATCATTTCCGTGATGTTCAAGACTCAGATTTGACTCTCCATTCTGTCTAATTTGAAGCAAAACCTCCTCCCTATGAGTCTGCTGGCTATAACAGGTGGATGACCTGTAACTGGAGGTGGGTTGCTGCCATGAGTTACCTGTCCTGTTTTCATGAAGAAAAACAGCACTGTATTCTCATAGTGCAATATGAGTTCCTTACTCAAAGGAATGTAACAGAAGCATAAGAGGAGTAAGGAATGTCACATGACAACTCCACCCTAGAACGAAGCAATTCCCCATGTCAGTGAAAAAGTTGTGCCACTGGGAGCCCTTATTCTTTGCTAGCTTCCTTCTAGCTTCAAGTGCAGACAAGGAGAAAACAAACACTTAAATGAAGAGGCATTTAGTTCATGTGCCCTCTTCTCCTGCAGTGATAAGTGAGGGAAGGTCTGGTTCCTATGCTATGAGCCAAGATAAGGGACTAAGGTAAAGGATGAAGCATAACACTCATGTCACTGTAGAAAACCCCATGCCATGGCATACTGCATTTAAAAAGACATTCCACTTGTTTTCTCTGAATATCACTCCAGAAATTCCAAAACTTAACAAAAACTGATAGACTTTTTACAGGTTTTTAGAACCTCTGTTGCACTCACTAGTTAATTCTAAGAGTAGCTTACTGGGAAAGTAGTAGAAGATTAAAGTGCTGGAAAGCTGTAGGAATTCTTCTCCAGTGTCAGAATGGGCTTGAATCTATTTCTTAGTCTTTACCTCAAAAGATTTTTATGCCTTACAAAATCAGGACAAAGTAGCATTGTGTCTGCCTTCTACACAGACACTGGGTCCAGGCTCCTCTTTGGTTTCTGTAATGCAAAATTACCCAATTCTACTGTTAAAGACCGCTCATAGGACACTGAGGAAATACTTGGGTTTGTCCCTTAATACTGCATTTGGGAAAGTGATTCAGCTGAAAGAATTGCATGAGAGTCATTTATCCTAGGTTTTAATGTTTATTTTAACCTGCTTTTCTTTGACATAAGTGTAGAGACTTATAAGACAGAAAATGTTATTCTGTACACAAATAACCTCACCTATGCAAAGGTATATCCCAAAGCTTTGCTATCAGGAGGATAAATCTCGCAAATCCTCTGAGAGCTGCTTTTTTCCTAGCATATCAATGGTACAGAGCCTCCAACTTTATGATGAATTGGTTGTACATGGTGCAATTCTTGAAAACATTTGTACTGTTGTTTAAACCTCACAAACTGTTTAATTTCACTGGTGTTACTTCAGATTTTCACTAGTTCTGTTCAGAGCAGAACCTGGCCCAGAGTCTAATAAATGGACTTGACAACTGATGATACAGTGAGACACACCCCAGCACACTGAGCAAAAAGTCACCACAACAGATGCAGAAAATCAATTTCATTGTCCTAGACAAGGAAAAGGCAGCTTCCGTAGTTTCAGAAGGAATTTTCTGTCATTGTGGAAAGCAGATTTAAACACAAAAGGTAGTGATCCTGCATGATCTAATAGTAATTTTCTGCTCTTTTCTCATCTGAAATCACTAGTTACTCAGTTATTATTTTTACATGCACTGTTCAGCCAATTTAAGGTGGTGTTCTATAGGGATGGTGGTGGGTATTCTTGCTTTAATCCACCAGAACAGAACAGTAAATAAAACGTAGCTCAAACCTCAACTACGTGAAAAGAAATGGAAGAGGAAGTAATATTGAATAACAAGCAGAAATATAGTGACAATTAGTTAATTACCAGCATTAATCAATTAAAACTGTGCTTCAATATCACCTCTAATGAGGCCATTTCTACAGACATGTACAATCCACCTGTCAATATCGTGTCTTTTCCCCCTTGAGCTGGCAACAGTGATTGAGGGATTATTTGGGGTTTTTTATCTACAGTAATAAGATAGAAAAGGTGTGAATAAGCTGAGATTCACAGGTGACAGTAGGTGTGTGCAAAGGTAAGAACAGAGACAGGGCAAACCACACGTGTTAAAGCAATCTGTGTGCCTTCAACTGTTTTAGAAGTTCTTGTCTTCCTGATTCCACTCATGAGGGACTGTCCTTATTTCTCCAGCCCTTCTGTCCTGCCCAGTGCCATCAAAAACGTAACCTTTTACTGACTCACCTGGATCCAGTTCCAGGAGGGATGCGTCCTATTACCAATGTACAACCATAGAGGAAACAGTCTTTCCGGGGCAGCTCTTCAGTGAATTAACCTATGAATTGCTCAGAATATAATGTCCCAGACAGTCCTACTCCCAAACAGAAGAGCTGTCATGCTCTGGAGGTATCTGATGGGTACATCACAGATATGCAGATTAAAAAAAAAAAAAAGAAAAAATATTTTTGTTCCCTTATGCTGGTGTAACATTGACAAATAGACTTCAATTAGATAATTTGTGGTGACTTGATTTGTGCTTCACTGATAACTCTCCTAATTGCAGGCAAGCAACAGGCTTAAAATTCAGCACACTTAGTGAAGATTCATGGAGAACTGAAACACATTTGAGAGATTTGCCTTGGGGTTTGAATGAGCAGGAGCCAATTTATTGTCTATGATTGAAACCAGGAAAGCTTTGAACCCAAATCTTAAGGAGAAACTCAAGTAATCCAAACTTGTAAATCACACACACAGAAAAATCGTTTGCTCCAAGATCAGCAAAACAGAATACTTACATTTGGCAAAGCTCTTGTGCAGACCCATATACTTATAATTGCTAGGGGAAAGCACACTGCAAGTGATTTAAAGGTTTAATCTGAAGAAGCGCAAAAGCACTCACTGGGTTTAATGATGGCAGGAATTGCAGGGAGGAAAATGAAGAGAAAAATAGACAGGTACTCCTTTCACAGCATCAATGCCTTGCCTTTTTGAATTCTGCTGAACTGCTATCAGAACTATCTCACAGGAAGGCACTCTTTCCCTATAACAGACTCTGCATTTGCAAACACTAGAGCAGTACCAAGGTCTGTGATTTCTACTGGTATGTTTTCAGACTGCTTTCATGTTTGATCTTGAATAGAAAAGTGTGGGACCCAGCTTTCCTACAAAGTATTTTGGAGCATGAATTAGATTCAGGCTGCATCTCTACAGGTGGCTAAGTCTACCATATGGACCACTGTCACCAAAAGGAGAGAATTATTGCTCCCATCCTATGACATCTCTTCCTGTTTCTCCACTTTCTCACTCCTCGTCCCCATTCCGGATGATATTCTCCCTTGAGCCAGTTAAGGCACTAACTGAACACTTCTGCAGCAGAAGAAGCAGAACGCATCTCAGCAGAACACTAAGCTGTATTTTTCTAGATTATTTTTCTGCCATCTTTGTGAACAGCTACAGAGAGGACCAGTAAGCACCAGAGCAGTCACGAGTGGCAGTAGCACATGGCAGAGATGGACAGCAAATCCATGGGGAGAAGGAGGGAGACAAGAGGACATAACCCGCTGTTCAAAGTGACTGACCTATCAGATCAGCTTTCCACATATTGTCATGGTAACTTGACTTTGAAATTTGTTTAAAAAATTCCCATTGGAAATCACCCTCCACTTCTCTTCTGACTATCTAGCCTGGTTACCTGTGTTCATCCCTCTCCTTCTGGTCCCTTTCCCTGGTCTGCTTGTTCTTTCATTTCCTCATATCTCTCCTTCCACATCTCAGCTCTCACATTCATTCTTGTTCCCCTGGACATGTCCCTATTTCATTCTCCACTGCTAACACCCACTCTCACCTCCCTCCATCTGGTATGGGTGCAGCCAGTGCAAAATGGGCATGCACAACTGCTCAGGCTTGCACAGGGGCACAGCAAAACAATCATAGAATCATAGAATGTTTTGGGTTGGAAGTGACCCTTAAAGGTCATCTAGTCCAATTCCCCTGCAATGACCAGGGACATCTTCAACAAGATCAGGTTGCTCAGAACCCCGTCCAACCTGACCTTGAATGTCTCCAGGGATGGGGCATCTACCACCTCTCTGGGCAACCAGTTTCAGTGTTTCACCACCATCATTGTAAAAAATCTCTTCCTTATATGTAGTCTGAATTTAGTTTAAAATTTAGTTGAAACCCTCTTTAAGTTTAAAACCACTGCCCTTAGTTGTGTCACAACAGGCCCTGCTAAAAAGTTTGTCCCCATCTTATAAGCCCCATTTAAGTATTGGAAGGCTGCAAATAGGTCATGCCAGAGCCTTTTCTTCTCCAGTCTGAATAACGTCAGCTCTCTTAGCCTGTCCTCATAGGAGAGGCTGTTCCATCCCTCTGTTCGTTCATCTTCTTGGCACTCTTATAGACCCACTCCAACAGGTCCATGTCTTTCTTGTACTGAGCGCTCCAGAGCTGGACACAGTACTCCAGGTGGGGTCTCATCAAAGCGGAGTAGAGTGGCAGAGCCACCTCCCTCAACATGCTGGCCACGCTTCTTTTGATGCAGAACAGGATACAGTTGGCTTTCTGTTCTGCAAGCACACATTGTTGGCTCATGTCTGGCTTTTCATCCACCAGTACCTCCAGGTCCTTCTCAGCAGGGCTACTCTCAATCCCTTCATCCCCCAGGCAGTGTTGATACTGGGGCTTGCTCTGACCCAGGTGCAGGGCCTCGCACTTTGCCTTGTTGAAGGTTCACACAGGCTCATTCATGAGGTTCACGCAGGCCCACTTCTTGAGCTTGTCCATGTGCCTCTGGATGGCAACTCTTCCCTCATTTCCCCCAAGTTTTGTAAAACCCCTTAAAAAAAAAAAAATAAAAAAAAAATCCCCAGCAGTAAGTGCCCATTTCCATCTGCTGCATATGAGTAAATATATCCTTTGTAATGTGTAGATGTCTCAAACCAAACTTTCTTACTGACAAGTTGCACAACAATAGAGATCACAGCTGGATGTTAAATACTAATCATTCAGGTTTCAGACTACTCTGACCTTTCTTTCACCCAACATTTTAAGATCTGTGTCTCATTTGGTCCAATTCCTAACAAGGTTTTTTTAGAAGATGCTTTTGAAAGAACTAGGGCTGCCCATACGCTGGAACCACCAACCAGCCACTAATCCAATCAAAGCACAAATCCCTGACATGTCCCACGTAGCGGAAAACATTGCTGAGTGCTTATGAGTGTGAAGCAGTTCTTGATGAAACCAACACAGCTCAGCCTTCAGCGCAGACCCAGCACAACAGCTGAGGAATTTCAGTTGCTGCCCTGCAAGCATTCCTCTCAGCTGGAAGGTTTTCAGCAGCAATGGAGATGCAAAGCTCTCCCACTCCTGCACAGGGGAACAACAGGGTGTAGGAACCAGCACTGCTTGAGCTACCCAGCAAAGAAAAGCAGCCTGCAGGGAATTATTCCACATGGTTTTATGGATGTGAGGAGTGAAAGACACCTACACCCCATGTCTACAGTCAGAGGCATGGCGACCCTAAGTGGCATGGGAGAATTGTCACAAGGAGGGGAGCGAGCAACATGGGGAGGAGAAGCCAGTGACCAAGCTGGGAGCTAATTTGGGGCTCCCCTGTTTCTGGGACAGGTTCCCCAGGCAGCCAAATGCCACCTTTTACTGTAGATAGACTGTGGAATGTTGATAGACCAGACAGACAATTGAGACCTAAAAATGAGATCCAATCACATTAGATATTTCTCCCATTTCCTTGGAAAGGGGAAAAAGCAGCTGTATGTATTATTCAAGTCAGCATTCCAGCAGCACAACTAACTAATCAGACTTTCTTTTTTTCACATTTGACAGCTTAGGTTGTGTACAGTATTTCCTACTTTCTGAAGTGTCAGAGGGCCTCTAATTGCATTTTCTGAAACTGGATCATGATTTCTGAAACTTGAAGATATACTGTTGAAGGTTCTGATTAAATATTGATTCTTACATTCAACTAATTGGTTGTAAATAGCAGATGCCTTACATAGAACACACAGATCTCCCTGTCATAGATATACATATGTTTAATTTTGCAGCTAGTGTATTTGGCTGTATTAAAACTGTATAAAGAGGGATCAATTCATACTTTATAGTCATTGTCCAGAAGTGTGTAAGTATGTTCTGATAGTTATGCAGTAACCATTTGGAGAACAAACTGGTGGATAGTTCAGTGGATTCAGCTACTGACACAAAAATATAGTCAGCGGCAAATGCTGTGCTAGTCAAACATGAATTAGCACATAAAAAGAGCGGTTATGTGTGAAAACATTCCAGGTACTAAGACATTGATGGCAGACTCTGGCAATAATTGGTCCAACAAGAAACAGCGCTGGGAATCTAATTGACTCTTATCTGCAGAAGAAAGTGAATATTTATTCAGTGTAGAGGGACTTGGCTGAGACCATGAGGCAAGCATTTTGGTTGCTTTCCCAATACTTTCTTTATGAAAAATGAGCTTCTACTGTCCAGTAAATTAATAATATACTACTTGCAATCAAGACCACACCTAAAGGAGGATTACATGCTGCTTTACAGAAATACTATACTACATGTTCCGCCAACTGGTAGCTCTTACTCCATGAGTACAGAATGACTCTCTAGAAATTGAAGTTTCAATTTATTCCTTTATATGCATTTATATGTACATTTATACACACTTTAAATTCCTTTTAGTGTTTTAGTAATGGAGACTCTGTACTAAGACTCAGTAGAAATAAACCGCCAATTTCAGAGGTCTGAAGACTGAGTCACACTTAAGTGCCGGAAAATGTAAACCAGAGACTATTTCTCTAGCTTAAATAATTCTCTTTTTTATTTATGTGGGTTTTTTTTCTTTTCATTTTTGATAATCTGAATCGATAGGCTATATTTGAACTGTTCACTTCTCACTTGCACTGCCAGAACACTACTTTGAGCCCCCTGGACCAGCACAGCAAGAATTTTTCCTTGCAACTGTGCTTGAAGGATATTAAACCTATTGCTTTTTTTTTCTTGGCTTTTCATGCTTTTCATAAGCTTCTTTTAAATCATATAATTTTCTGCTGCCACCACAGGATTTTCTCAGCTCCCAATTACTCAACTCCCACTTAACAAGTTGTCAAGCGACTATTCAAGCAGTAAAAGACATGTCTCTGTAGAATTGTAAATTATTTATTGTTTATAGGTAGCTGAAAATTAGCCTAAGCAATCCTATGAAAAAGAATAGTAAGAACTAACTCCTTAATTAGTCGGAGTGGTTGGCAACACTAAAAATAGAGTTTCAAATCACTATGAAAACAAAAGTGTAATTGCAGAGATGCTATTCCAGGTCTTTCTTACCTCTTTTGAGAATTCACAAGTATCTGCTCCCTACCTGCCTTCCCTGCCCCTGACTGCTACCTGCACAATCACTTGCTTCTTGTATCCAGTCTGTTCTGATAGGAAGTGTGATATTTCATCTTTTGTGCATTGATACCGTCCACGAGGAGATGGACTTCCAATACAGGGAAGAGATGAGGAAGATGGGCACACAGGCTTCTAGCATGAGAGTACAGAATCACCTCCACATGACTGTGGGCCCTTTGTGTGAGAGAACACATGCTGTCAAGCCTGCCTTCGTAATGGTCTGCTGATCTTCTTCAGACATCCTACTAGACCTATTAGTGGGATACAACAGGTCTTACCTTACCCTTCAAGCAAGCATCTGTCATGCCCCATTCACTCCTGCATAACATTTCAGTGTGCTCTTTAAAACAAAATAATGATGTCACTCTGAACTGCTAAACAAGTGTGATGGTGTGTACCATTTACATGATGTTCTTTTTAAAGTTCCGTCCTCAGCCTAACCAGTCCACATCTATTACAATGAGTCCTTAAGTATAGGCTTCAAGACTCCTATTTTATTTGGGCCACCAAACAGCAACAAATGCATCATTTATGAGGTAGAGTGAGCACAAAGCAGAAGATACAGAAGATACAAGGGCTCAAACAGCCTGAAAAGTTATGTTCAGTTATTTTAATCCAATGACTAAAACTCATAAACAATACGGGAGAAAACACTATTCTCTGATGAATGACTGGTTACTATACAGGCTTTCTCTTCTCGTTTTCTCCCTTCATCAGACCTGTGTTGGCAACAATTCAATCAAATTTGGCAAATGTTAAAAATAAATTCTGCCTACAAACTTGGCCATCCCATCTTCTGGAGACAGGCCAATTCACCTCCCACCTAGTAGCTTGGGCTCATGCCCATGTATTGTTTAGCTGAGAAATGAGGGATTTAGGGGAAAAGGGCTAGATGTAGCAGAAGAGGGAGGAACAGTAGTTTCTGCTGACTCTTTTGCCTTAACACTTGGCCCTACTCCATGTGTCTGGCATCAGCACTCTCTCTTTTCTTGCTTTACATTGCCTTGGCTTCAGAAGAAGGAAATGGAAAGTGGTTTCCAATCAGAAAACTGATGGCATGGTGGAAAAAATGCATACTTCTGGACAAAGCAGAAGATGCATCTATGAAGAAATGGAAGAGGCTTACCAGTTCCTGCTAAAGGAGTTGTACAGGGGAGTTCTTCTATAATAGGCAGGCTGCAGCACATACCTTTCCAAAAGAAAAAGACCACAGCTAAAATTAGTGACAGACCTGATACTACTAATATTTAGTACTCTTCCCCTATTAACACTCACAGCATCAAGCTTCTCAGGGGAATGAAAGCACAGCTACCTTACAGCATGCTGGTCTTCAGTAGAGTTCAGCAGAAAGACAAAAAAGAAAAAAAAATATAGTTAACACACTCAATTCAGCTGTAAAAGCTGAGGACAGTCACTATTTGGAATGATTGCATTCTGTAGAGCATATAATGCTTAATAGCACTTTGGGTTCATTTAAAGGCCATCAGTGGCTGATCATTTCCCTCCTGAGTTACCTGGCATTCCTCAAAAAGTGGAAAAGAGCGGTAGTTTATCTAGCCATCACTATAAGTGTTGAACACAACAGAGTTCTTACCTCAGTTACTTACCTAGTCACATCCTTCCTTCACTTATAAGACACTCAAGTATTTTTAACAAATTGGGAACTTTTTTTTTTTTTAAATAAAGGTCACTTTTGTCAAGCTTTCCTTGGCTAGATATTCAGTTTTATCTTGCCTTGCTTAAAAAATCTCAAGCCCCATTTATAACCTTCAAGTTCAAAAGTGGATGAAAGTGCCAAATGAATTAAGTAACAGTTTTCATCCAGCAGATACTAAGAGTATGGGAGCACACTGGAAATTATGGACTATAACCCTGACTTCTGTGGTTCTATTTAAAAAAGTGCTGTCAGCTCTTTATTCTGGTGAAATTCATTTGTGAAAGACCTAGACTAACAGTAGCAGATAACAATTTAAATGGAACTATTTGGTAATCATAGCTGATTTAGAATGAATTGTAGTGGATCATCATAAGGAAATCCCTAATTGGCTTGCCTTGTCTGACAAATGTTCCCACAAGTGTAATCGTATTAGGGAATATTTTCATTTATTTAAAAAGAAAACCGTGTTTTATGCTGGAAATGGCATAGCTGGCAGCTTCATTCCATGACTTTGATAACACTTTCATTTGCATAAAGATGTCCTATCTGTGTTGTGAATTAGCAATGCGCAGACATGATACATCTAAAGAACCAGCTGAAAAATTTTCTGTAGCTTTTTAGAAATATATATAAAAAAATATAAATATATAGAATCATGTAAAACTTTAAAAAGGTAATTAATTTCTTTTCAAAATTATGAGCAATGGATGAAGAACTCTCTTCCTGGAAGGCTCTGGAATGTGGTGGGAAACGGGAGTCTCAGCATTGCTGGTGCAGATCATGAAATACTGAACCAGGGTAAGAAGTTGAGCATTTTCTTGTCTCTCTCCAGCACCTTCTGCCACTTTCCATAAACTTCAGACGATCCCACTTAGGATGAAATTGCCTTATAATCTTCACTGTTTCCTCCGGTTGAAACATGTGTCTTTAAGCCACCATCTTCCTCCACACTGGTTCTTTTATACACCAATTTAAGACTAGACCTGCTTTGATTGTCACTGGATTATCCATCTTTCTTTGTAACAGGGTTTAAATACACCTCTTGATGGACCTGTAGATTTCAGCAGTAGAAATCAATTCCCTAGCCACATCTAATTGCTTGGGTACCAGAGGGTCTGCCAACCTTTCCTAACGCAGAAGTGCCACGACTATGAAACCTTCCCAAGCTGAGTGGACGAAACAGGTGCATGAGTATTTCTCACACCTATTGGCTTTGCAAAGCCATAAACAGAAGGTGACATGCTCCTCACCCACAAGGAAGTCACCTGAACTATTTCACTTGGCTCTCTTCAGAGCCACTGAAGAGAAATGGGCAATTCTAAGCCATGACTTCCCAGGCTATTTTAGGTGTCTACTTCCAAATGCAGTAACACTCACCCTAATTTTCCCCATGTCTGCAGCCTACTGAAGGCCTGGTTTTCTAGCTGTGCTCCAAGAGTGATATAAATACATATATTGATACGCATTTGTGTTACAACATAGCTGATTGTGTCCATTTCAACAGAATTCATGCCCATTCCTTATTAAATGTATGTAATAAAGAGAGTGCTTCCCCAGGAAGTGAGAAGCCTGGTTTGTACATAGGCCTTATTTAAGCTTTCAAGTTGCACATCATACAGAAGCACCTATAACGCTATACCATGTGCTAAGTAAGTAAATACCCTCTTGTGCAAGATCTTTGTATACCCAAGAAACAATCAAACTATGTCCCTAGTGTGGTCTTTTGGCATAAAAGGGTATGGCAGGTTGCCAACATCTGAGGAAATTAAAGCCTCCAATATCCGTGCAATACACTTAAACAGAAGATAACGGATCAGGACCTATAAAAAAAGAACAGATGGTGGGGCCTGAGTGCAGAGCCCTACTTTGCAGACTTTTGCAATTGGCATACAGGCTTGTATCTGGGGCCTACAGATTCTAAATGTCATTTCAAAAGTATGTAGCTTCTTATTGCAAAACTGTACAGCACACAGAGGACATTGTTCCCTATATTTTGCCCTTAATAGGAGGGCAGCTTCAAACACCGAAACAGAAGTTACAGGCAAAACATTGATTCTACCAGTGCATATAAAGGCAAGTCTGTGGTTTACCATGTGAAAGGGACATTAGCCTAGTTAAGCCCTAGATTGCCATTTCCTAATGCATCTAGGTGAGTCAGAGAATAAGGAGCTGAATCCATTAGTCCTGTGACAAGCATCATGACAAGAGTGTAAGGCAAAATATCCACCAAAAACTATATTTGCAAAAAATCCATAGTAGGCAAATAAAACAGAACAAAAAAATTAAGAAAGATGCTCAACTGCTCTGGCATAACCACCTAAATTAGACAACAATACTTATAAACAATGATATGAAAAATAGTCTTCCATGTGTAATTTAAAAGAACTATATTTCCATAGCAGAAGTAAGAAGCCATCCACTTACAAAGGTGCTTCCATGTTTGATAAAAAACCTAAAGATAATTTTATGGGATTAAATTGGCATTAAGGATCATCTTGTGTAATTCACAATAAGGTTTACAGGAAACTGTATATTCTGTGACCTAAGGAAAGTTCTTAATATTTTTTGTAGTTTATCCCACCATTAACTACAAGACCAGATGAAAATCTGCAGCATAATTCTTCACAAATAAGAGTTTTTATGTGAGATTTTGAAAATCACAAGTTTAAATTTACTGAAGGCACTTTTAATGACCTTTGAAAGGGGGAGCTACTAGCTTATATCATGAGCAAAAAAAGCATCATAAAAATTATTCTGAATTAATTTGCTCTCTAAAAGCCTAACAAAGATTTAAGAGAAAACTTTCATTTACAGGAATGAAAATGCACAAGTGTTTAATTCAAAAATTAAATGCTCTGATACCTCTGTTAGATAAGGTTATGTGTTTTATGAACAGATGAGAAAACTCAGTTACGGAGAAGCTAAGTAACATCTTTAAAACCACATAGGAAATTACTGGCAGAATTCAGGATGTAATTTCGAAGTCTTGTCTCCCAGTGACCTGCTCTGCCCCTTGTATCATACTTTTTTTATCAGAATTGCTCCACTCCCGAATTGTTAATAATGACTTAATCACCAATTTCTGCTGCTAAATTCATAAACAATCAATCTACAGGGAACAAAAATGTTGTAATAAGAGACTTTTGAAAGAGCACGGCTAAATATGCAGTTTCCACATAAAGCCTGTGGAGCAATAAAAAATGACTGCAAAGGGAAAGAGTTAGGGAACTGACAGACATCCCATCCACTTAGAATATACACAAGGAAGAGATCACTTGATTACAACACATCCAGAGGCTCCTGAACAATTACAAGTGAACTCATGTTGACTTCTTCAGAAGTCTTCTGGAAATTCCCTTTGGAAAAAAATGTTTAAGCAGTAGGTTTCTTTCCCTTTTCAAACACAAATACACATATTCCACATGACACCTGTCTGGGTCATGAAATAACTAAAGAAACATAGATGCCTATCTTGCCAGAAACACTCTTCCCTGGCATTTCAGCTAGGTTAATGCACTAGTGTAACAGATTGCCTTTGTATGTAAGACTCCGGGACATTTAAAAAAATTGTACTTTGAACAACTCATTTTTCAATAATTATTGTCTCTCTTCTGGGTCCATTTGTGAATGATGATGATGAACAATTTTTCTGTTTTGTTTTGTTTCAGCGAATACCAAAGATGTGCATTTATATTTGATTCCCAGATTGAAAGCACTAATGTATTTGTAATGATAAAATGCTGCATGTATTTACACATGCAACAGCATCTTGTCTTAGATGGGATTGCACAGGATGTGAATGAGTGGAGAATTTGTTGTGTCATGACTTTTCCTAGTCTCAGAAAGAACAGATTTCATTTCTGTGCGCATGAACACCTTTAAATTTAACTTTTCCTCTTCCCTTTTCTTGCCTTCAGCTCCAAACACCATCTGGAGAAAGAGATGGAAGCCCCTGGCAACTCCTTCCTAAAGACAGAGGGTGACTAGAGGCTATGCAAGATGGGAAAATGCTGCATTAAATTCAAAATGCAACATCTTCCTATGCAACAGAGAGATCTTTCTAGAGACCCTGCACACATAAAATTAACTAAGGAACATCCTAAACATCACCATTTTTCACTCCAAGTGCAAGGCATATTTTTTGACCTTGTCATTTCTAGCATAAGCACATATAACAGCACGTGTCAGTATCTATGTATAAAAATTCAGAAACATAACACTCCACTGCACACACTTCTCCCCCCAGGGAGAGAGTGAGTGAACAAACACATGCCAGATGGTAGTCGCATTGCTCAGTGCACTACTGGAAGGCACTCAGTTATTGCAGAGACAAACACAACATGCAGTAAAAGCAGAGTGTCTCTATGGAGCAGATACTTTTTGGTGCTGTGTGTTTGTATACCATGTAGCACAACGGAGTCCTGACCCATAACAAGGTCCACACATGCAGTTGAACAAAGGACAGTGACATTTCTTAGATTTTACATGGGTGGATGCAGAGGTTGAAAGTTGGATCAAAAGCAAGGGCTCTGGTTCAAGTTTGTCCTTTAGTCCTCTGTACCATCATAACAACATAATGCTAGGAATAAGACCATAAACATACAAAGTACTATTTTTAAACTTCAAAGAACTTAAAATATTACCTGGTTTGAAGGTTGACACTCTCAGCCCCTAGTTTGCAGAATTTCAATTGAATCCTCTAAACTTCATACCATTTTCTTAATTCAGTGATAAGTATTGATCATTTCCTTTTATTGTAAGGTAGATTTGGTAGCATGGTTTGATTACCTGATGCTTTCCACTACAGAGCATTCCGCAGGAAACTTTACTTTGAGAATTGTACTGAAGGCCAATGCTTTTGCCAGCCCTTAAAAGTCAGGAGGTATAAATTGTCAGGTGGCACCTTGTATTTTAAATTTATTCTATGCAATTTCACTCAAATTTTGCAGGGTGATTTAAGGGGAGGGAGAAATGGTGTTTTCCTTCTGCCACTCATGTTTCTTGGAAGATTTTGCCAAGGTAAGGTCACCCAAAACAGCCACACAAAATGGCTGAGACTTTGCACTTACAATAGCTGTAGAAACTGCTATGGGAGCAGGGAGACCAGAATAAGTCTACATGGCTATGAGGTCCATCCCATAGTTCAAGTACTAAGTGGGCACTTATTAAGGTTTGAGGAGTCACAGCAAGCTCTAGAACTACAACACAATTATTCTTAATGGTGCTTAGCATTAAAATGTGTGATTAACTTTTTTCCCGTAGAAGAACTACACAAATACGAGCTTCACTGTGTAAGCTGGACTCAGCTTGCTTTTGCACAACGACTGAAACAGATGGCCAGTAAAGGGAGGTAGGTTTGGATGGATGATAGTAAATCTGGCATTTCTTTACTTCTGGGAACTTGATTTTTCTATCTAAATGATAATCTTCTTGTTCTAAGCACATGATTATCATTTGGTGGTTGCGGGCCAGCTGATATAAGAAGGGTGTGTCATTCAGCACTTTATTCACAAACTATAAAAATATTAAGCTTACAGTGAGTTGGAAGACCAGAAAAACAGCAGTTGTAATGAGCTGTAATGAGAAATTAAGTGTTTACAATAGAGGAGGCTGAGACTTGGACAGCACTAATGGGTGGATGAGCTGAACAAGTTTATAAGAGGACAGGCGCACTGACAGCTGCTTATCAGGTGTTTCACTCCATCTGTGTATTTTCAGTATGAGGGATAAAGCACCTTCAAGGCTCAAATCCAGAGGTCTATAAGCAATACTTAAGTATTTCCTCCATTTCTAAAATGCACATATAAATTTAGAAGACATAGAGAGTGAATCAAAATCTGCACGTTAAAAAGACTGGACTGTCTATTGTTGTTCAACAAAATTTAGCAGATGGCCCACATGTCACTGTTGCAATTTTCTGCACAAATTGAGTTCTAGTCCTACTCTCATTTTATGTATTAATATTACTAGCAAAAAATAGGACACAGTCTGAGAAATGCTGAGGTTTTTTCTCATCGTATATGTTCCTCTCATTCATTTTTGGCATTTCTGTTTTCATGTTGTAATGGATTTCTTGCCATCCAAATGGCTTTGTCAATATTACACTCAGAACACTCAGAAACTTGATATATATATTTAGCAAAATCCTGTGTGTCACAGTTCAAACTGAAGAGCGAGACGCTGACCAATAAATGCTGCAGCTGAGCCTGAGATAAGTATTCACTAATAAATTGGATATTTAATATGTAAATTCATGAACTCAACAGCAAATAACTATATAACCTAGTTTAAGTGTGTCATTGAATTACATGCCATTAAAACTAATCAAAATATATCAATCTCAGAAATGGAGAAAGGTGAAAAGTCAGGCATGGGAGAAGAAAACAGATTTTTAAAAATTATTTTCTTCTGTTATTCCCTAAACCTTATTCAGGTCATTAGAAATCTAACAACAGTCACAAACATTGGCTCCAAAAATTAAATGCCTTTTTTCATGTCTAGATCTTAATAGATATCATGTATCTGTCAAAGCTTGTTAAATCAAAATTTCTGTTATATCCCATGTTTTTTCTTCTACTTTATCATCTGTAACTGTATAAACAGTGTTAAAAGCACACCAGAGTGAAGTGCTAGCAGCAGCTCACTGAAGAAGGATTGCAGAAACAACTAAACGAAGTTCCCAAAATGCCCGCTCTTCCTTTCCCCAAAATAAAAGGCCCGTGAAACTCCTGACACACTGCATGGTTAATAAAACAACAACAGCAACCCAGTCCTTTTGTTATGAAGGAGAATATCACTTGATCTGATAGATGGATATATTTTTTTCCAGTACTAGACAAGCTGACGGCACTAGCAGGAAGGTAACTGGGAGTTCATATTAAAAAATGCACGAGAATTTATTTATCAGAAATGCAGTTCAATAGAATTTGTATATAATGAGCTCCATAGTAGTCTGAAGATGAAAGATGATGACTTTTTAGAAGAGATTGTTTATCTGAACATTACCATAAACAAGTATTTGATGAAAGTGTCAGCTCAATATTCAGAGGTTTACTTTCTTCTTTACTGGCGTGCAGAGAATCAGTTTTTGAAGCTTTGACAACATGTTGGCTGCTTAGCAGTCTATAGGAAAATCAGAGATAGAGATTAAAGCTTATTTTTGGAATTCATGGCTAGCAATATATAGAGAGAATGTCTTTGAAATGGCAGTCGCTTCTAACACTCACACATTTCAGAGAACTGTTTCTCTACTTATCCACCTATCTGTAACAGTCAACATTGGAATGAGGAAGTATTATACAAAAAAACCAGTCAGTATTTTTCAAAAAAATGTAATAAAATAATCCTTGCTGTTTCATTCTGGAACTTTTTTTAATAATAAATAGACGTAAATAGCTATGAGTTTTGTATGAAAAGTAGTATTTGAACAAAAATGTTTACTATTGATGCCTTCATTTAACCCTTTTACTTACTATACCATGTTTTTAATTAAAAGCTGGGAAAAAAAAGTAGCATGCCTGCTTCGTACAAAATCTACAGAAAGAAAGGGTTTTTTTAATTTTAATCCTGTTGCATACAGAAGAAAATCTACTTCCTAAAGATCAGCTTTGCCTTGCTGCCAATATTCAAACCGGGAAATTCTGGGGCCATGGAGACTCTGAATCAATTGCTAGCTAGCATTTTTAGGGCATATTGCCATCCTTACAGCACACAGGGTTCTGGCAAATGGCTGGCAAGAGAATTACACTAAGGTATAGAAGGAGGTGATGCCTCCCGAGTACAGAACTACATCAAGGAAGGATAAAAACACAAGCCTATCAGGAAGGGACTCAAACCTACCCAAATGTGGGCCATGTTTCCACTCAAAAATACAACACACCAAGGGAGAGGCTGTACACTATGGTTGCAGAAGTCCGGGATGCAATGGCCAGGGATGCATCACCCTGCCAGGCTGGCACCTGCACTTACAGGTGCAGAACAATGATATCTGGAAAGGTGCTCAGCAGTCATCTGGTCTCCGGTACACCCCAAGGCAGAAATGCCTGTGCACAAGGTTCTCATTTTGCTTGCACACTTGATTACTCCTAGGAGTGGTGGTAGTTTAATATCAGTGCTTCTTCGTTGTTGTAGCTTTCTCCTCTATATTTGTATCCAAATATGTATAGGGAGGATCATCACATTCCAGAACTAAGACACTTTTGTGGAGCTTTATTACTTTTCAGAAATATTTGATATATCAAATGTTGTAGATGAAAATTGAGGTAACTTATGATTTAATTCGATTTTCAAAGGTAAGATTATTTCCCTTTCCTTGATTCAGAAATAGTACCCTTTTATCTTTATGGAAATGAGTTGAGTGCAATTGGTTTGTAGAAAGATTATTCCTCACGCTGACTAAGTATTACCTTTTCTTTTGTATTCCATGGAATTATTTTATTCAGTGATGCAGACAGACACAAAATTAATAATAATTTTTAAAAAGATGAATAAAAATGTGGAAACTGTCCTGAATTCTTCTTCACTGTCCTCTTTTTATGGGACAGAAAATTAAATACATGTGAAATTAAATGCAAACCTTTCATGCAAATAGTAAACATCATGAAAAAAATCTGCAAATTCCCTGAACTATGTTACACTCATCTAAAATTTAATTATCTCATTTTTATTAATTTATTATTTCTACTGTGGACAAGAGTCTTTCTCCTGTGGCTAATTGAGCCCTGAGAAACTGCATATTTGTGGCATGGGGAAAGGATACCTTGGGGGATTGTATTTGATTAAACAACAACAACAAAAGAGCAGAAAGGAGGAAAGAAGAGAACTCTGCACCCCCATGGGTAAGATGTCACAGATAAAATGGGTGAGAAAATATATCAGTGTGTAAGGTGGTCCTGGTGGTCAGCTGGGGCCTCACAAAAATTAGGTCCCGTTTATTCACTATTAAAGCGTGTTTGAGCTCGTGGTGTCCTACTCTGGTTACAATCAGTTGCAACCAGTGGAGGACTAGGATAAGTACCGTGGTGAATCCTAATCACTCACTCCTGTCCTTCCAGGCTGATTTAGCAATAGGCAGTAAAGTCAGAACATCATATAGGGAGTTGATTTGATTATTCCTGTGAAATCTTATTATAACTCAAAAAGTCTTTTGAAGAATGATTCTGAAATAGAACCCACTTCATAACTGGCATCTTCTCTAGCAAGCTATTAGACAGTTTTTATGGACATTTATACAGCAGTGAGCTTTTAAAGACAACTATCTTTGAGACCTGCCTGGGTAAATGTGATTCAAAGCTTTAACTAGAATTTAAAAATGCCTATCCTTGCATCTTAGATGGACAGATTACCCTTTGAGTGCCCATGTTTGGGATTAGACATTGCTTGCATAATTTCTCTTCATTATAGCAGATAAATGAAGAACAGTTTCTCCCTAGCCTCCAGCTCTTACCCTTTCCCGTCCTCCTCAGTACTTGACATTAGAGACAGAATTGGAGGCATCAGATCATGCTGATTAATTATCACACAGAACAATGTGGGGAAAGGACTGTTCAACGTCTAGGTCAACGTTCAATTACAGCTTCATAGCTGAAGCTCCTCATGTCACAGTTTGAAGGGACCCAAGGGAGAAATCCAGGCACTATCAAAGCATACAGCAAAATTTTATTAAATGAGAGGTCAATAAGTTACCCACAAAGAAGGTAAAAAAAGTAAAAGCATTTTTTCTATTGATGCTCCAAAAAAGAATTTGCTGTCTGTGGAGAATTTTGCAACAGTTTCAAGAGGTTTCACTAAAATAAAATTTTACCCAAATTTCTAAACTGTGTCAGTTTGAACATAGCTTAGGTTCATTGGTGTATTTCAAAAGAAAATTCTAAGCAAACTCTATGTCTTTTAGGTGTCATTACTAAGGCTTTCTGTTCTTTGAAAAGAACAATTGTTATTAGCACAAACCATAGGTATCCTCAGGCCAATAACCAATTTCCAGTTATTCCCTAACCACTTTTGTCTGGTCACTTATGAGTCTATAGACCTCTGTTTTTCACCATTCCAAAAATGCCCTTTTCTGCTTGCCATATATGCGTACAACTCCATAACTTGTTCATCCTTACTGCTCTTCTCTAAGTTTTTTCCTCTTCTATGACATCTTTCTAAATTAGCAAGATTAGAATTGCATACTTTGTTCAAGATTCAGACATACCATGGATTTATACACTAGTAAAATTACATTTTCTGGTTTATGTTTTTTTCCTTCTCATTTATAGCATATTTGGGGAGTGCAGGGGAGTTAAGTCTTATTAGGTAATAAATTCATGTTCCTACGGAAGTCTTGTAATCCCAAAATATTATTCCTGAATATTAATATTCACTCAGGTCCTGTTATTGTTAATGTAAAATTAAAATGTTTTCCTTAATGTATCACTTCACATTTATCTACACAGAATTTCAGCTGCCACTTTATCATTCAGTCATTCCAAAACAAGAATTTACTTATTGACTGTAACAGAAATAAACAAGCAAAACAGTTCTACTAAAATATTGTTTACTCAGTAAGTGAAACAGAAGTTTGAAGGTTCTGCGTAGCAACTGGTGTAATCATTTGTGCCCCCCGGGAACTTTTCAACATTTGTATGAAATTTAATTTGTCATAATCCAGATAAACAGAGAAATAGGCTACAGTGACATGCTATAGATTTTACACTTAGAGAAGTATTGCTCTGCTTCCTGTTCTTGCACATGACAGAAACAGCGTTTATAAACAGATCAGGCTCCAACTCAAAGTACCTGCCTTTTTCTTCTTTGAGAAATTTTTCCTTTATCTAGGAAAAAAAGGCGTACAAGTATGGGCTACAAGCAAGATAAAAACACCCACGAAAAAAAAGCAAAAAAAAACCAAACAAATGAACCCCACCCAAATGAAAACCAAAGTGAAAAAAAAGAACAAACAGAAAACAGAAAAATTCAGCCATAGGCCCAGGAAGAATGTGTCAGCTGTGAATAGCTCAATTTTGACAGGCAGTAGCGAAGATGGCTTCGCACAGCACCTGTAAGCAATTAGGGAAGCCTCTGCCATGCCAAGTGGAGCTTCACAAGCCAGCAGTAGCCAGAGCGGGCCCTGGAGAATACCATGTGTCATTGTGCAGTGACAACCAGGCTGACGTCGCTGAACACTCTCAGTGATCCATCTTCTGGGAGACATATTGAAAAAACACTATCTGTAACAGCACGCGTAGAAATGCAGGGAGCTCTCACAGAGAAAATAATACTGCTTAGTTCAAGTGAGAAAGTCCTTGCTCTGCTTCCAGGACACCTAATTGAGTGTTTACTAAAAAATAACCTTCAGGTCTAAATTATTAGGACAAACAATCTGATCAAACAAGGAATAAATAGGTACTCTTATGTCTTCTAATACGTATTTGCATATATAAAAAGAAGAGTGAGAAAATTCCATTCTGCACACGTGTGTGTGTTAAAAACAAGTCACCACTACCACTGCTGGCTGCAGACCCTACAAACTCAGCCTCAAGTACACTTAAGAAAACCAGGAGCTTGGCATAGCCAAAATGCAGTAGCAACACATAACTGCATAAAATTAACATCTTCATGATATTCATATTAATCAGAAGCACATACTAAATATTATTGTAAATAGTGTAAATGTAAATATTGTAAACATCAAATGCAGCAGACATGAAAGGAAGAGTAATTTGCTGACTGACTACAGGAAAATATCCGTCTTGCTTCATACTGCTAATAGGTTTGTAAATCACCCTCAGCTCTGCAGCTTTGCAAAATATCATTTCAACCTTGTTGAACTTGCTGATCTCTAATGATGCAAAAGTCTGAATGATGAGGATGCACATTTATAATTTTTGTAGATAATCATCAAGAAATGCCTTTTCAGAAACTGTAGTTAGCTGCTAATATACTGACACTGACAGCAAAGTGTAGGTGGTGTTAGTTCAAGGTGAGAAGGTGTGAAGTCAAAAGAAATCCTTTGATTTCTTTTGACAAGTCCTATGGCAGAAGTAACACTTTGGAGTATTAACTTTCTGACTGGGACATGAATAAATGCAAAGCCAGTGAAAGGGCATTCGTTTATTACAGAGATTATTTTTAAAGGTCCGTATGAATTTGCTTCATACCATTTCTAAACTATAACTTTTTTCTTTTATTAAGAGAGATAATGTTAATAGTTCGGCTAATGAAGGAAGGCAATATAGATGTGTAAGTGTATCACAGCATATTCTCTAAATGGTGCTATCAAAGGATTTCTGTTTGACACAGCAATTTCATAAAATGTCACCCACACAATAGCTTTAAAATTTTCTAGTCCCTGCCCCAATCAGAGACTGCCTCAGCTGAGCTTCTCATGTACCCAGAGCAGAACAAACTAGGCTACTGTTGCAGCAAAGGGGAAATAAATTTAAGAACTGAGAAATGTCTCTTCTTTAGTCTTTAGATGAAGGATGTTGGAGACGAGCGCAAAGCAGCACTGGATGGGTTCTTCTTCATTGCGAAACCAGAAGCGGAGGCTGCTCCCTGGAGCGCCCAGGCGGAGCGGGGCGGGCGCAGGCTGCCAGGCTGCCGGCCTGATCCTCTGCAATGGACGATGTTCTTCAGTTGGCTGTGCAGAGTGGGTGGAGTAAATCCAAAATATCCCTGACTTGTTTGATTCATTTTATGCATGCTGTAGGGTCAATCTGGGCATGTTCCATGATCTAATACACGGTAAGTCCAATGCTGTGTTCATGTACTTCCATATTACAGGTAAGCACGCTGCAGGTGAAGTTCTGGATACCACAGCAATGCATATCCAAATGCCTGTCATAAGGTAGATTCAAAGAGAGACAAATTTTAAAAATAATGTATTTCAGTAGGTACCCGGGGAAATTCTTGCAATTTTTCTTCTTGTAACAAGAAAGGATACAATTACTTTTTAGAAGTTTCATTCTGCAGCTTAAATTTGTATGTGAATTATTTAACTCGTCTTTATGAGCACTATGGAAAATGCAACACAAAACCGTGGGTACAGCAAAACAAGTTTTCATGAGGCCTCAGGAAATCATAAAAAAGCAAAATAAATGAGGAAAACAAATCTTAAAGGGCTGACAGTTGGGTTTATAGCTGCCATAATATGGCTTTCCTTTTTTAGCCTGGGATAGATTACAAGAAGCATGAATTCACCAACTACATGATCAAGTGAAGATACTCAGACTGTGGACTATAAACCATGATTTCTTTTCATACTTGAGTTTTCACCAACCATTTGAATTTGAGTTTTGGATTTCTATATAGATATTGCTAATGCAGACAGAGCTCCTTTTCCTCAGAGAATGCAAATTCATGTACCCTCTTCGAATGGAATAGAAGACTACTGGTTTAGGCCAGCTGACACTCTGGCCTGACATTCAGACCAGACACAAGTACATACATCAAGGCAACTAATTAAATCAAACGCACCCATATGAAATTTACCGCCTCCTACACAACTGAGTCTAACAAAAATGTGCAGCCTACAAGAAAATTTTAAGTTGAAGAATGATATGCTGTCTAATGTTTTTGTGAAGTAGTTACTCAGATGCTTTTAAAATTGTAAGACAGCCTCAAAAAAACCCAGAAATTGGACTGGAGGATGGGAAGACCTAGACTGTGTCGGTATGTTTGCATTCTCAATGGCATTCATTGGCATGCAGAGTATAATGCAATATTTATCTAACATACAGTTTGGCATTGCTTTATTTTTGAAAAACTCATCTTCTAGGGTTTGTTTTTTCCAACAGAAAGTTGTTCACTGGAGTAAAGTGCCAGAAATTTGTTAACAAATGAGCACAGTTCACAGAATATTTGTAAAGTTTTTCTCTGATAACGTAAACTGGGAGCAAGGAGGTAGGACATTTTGTTCCATGATTCATAAAGCACATCTGCATTGCAGATGATTGAAAAATGAAAAGTAGAACAAATGCAGCTGCATAGATCTCCAGCTACCCCACCTGTGATAGCAAGACCTGTGCATTTGGGACTAGCTCATCTCTCTCCATATCGCACAGCATTGTCCACCAGGGACATACGAGACAGACATATGAATTAGCAACCTAAAACATGTATAGTATCACCTTTTTCACTCATGGCAAAGGCTGCCATTTCTCAGCTATTGTGGTTCAGAATAAATTAGTCCCCAGTGTTGAAACGCACCCCATGCATTAAATAAATGATTCTTTGAGTAAACGGTTGCATGTCTTATTTCCTGTTTTATTTGTTGTTGTGAAAATTTTGCCATTATTATTCTCCATATTTCAGTACATAAATTTATCTTTTTTTTATTCAGTTTTGCAATTTTTGATCAGCCTTGTACAAACAACTCCTCCAGAATGTCCTTGAAAGAAATGTTCTCTCCACTAGATCTGAAACAAATCTGTCCCTGATAAGAAAGTGGAAGAAAGAAAAAAGAAAGATTTTAGGACAAATAATGAATAAATACTGTTAAATGTAATGGAGGCTGTAAGCTGAATTATAGCACTGAGTCATTTTTCAGTGTTGTGGCCAAGGTTGCTTTATCAGTCTGTTCCTTTTCTACCACTAAGCAGACTCCAGCTGGGAGTTTTCAAAGCCATCTAAATTTGGACATGTACTTTTAATTTCAAATAAACTGGGTGCCCAAATCACTTGGATTTCTTTGAAAACCTCAGCACGACTAAGCTGACATCTTTTCTTGAGGACAGCATGAATAGGCTTTATCTGAGGAGAAGCTCAGAAAGGCTTTGTGAATAGCTAAGGTATAAACAAGCACTCCATCTCCAGGAGCAGCTGGTGCATAGGAGGGAAGCACAGGCTTAACCTTTCCCCACCCACCTCCAGCAGGACCACACATTTTCACGAGAGGAGCCTCCATTCACCCCCAGAGGAAGGCAAGCTGATTACTGGCAAAGCCGAGCTGGGAATCACATCCACATACAACTCCATTGCAGAGGGTAATATTCACAGTGAATCTGTGATCCGGGTCCAAGCACGTAGAGTCAGCTTAGGTAATACAGAATGTACTTGTAAGACAACCCCCCTTTGATGGTCAGGACAGTTTTAGTTTCCTGTCCCCTGCTTTTCCGCTTGCACCATTGTTGTCCTCTCTACATTTTGCTGACACATATGAGGATTTATTTTTTTTCTAACTCCCTCATTTCACTGATGCTGTATGCTATCCAGTCCCGTCATACACATGTAACACCACAACTAAGGAAAAGGCAAGCAGGGAAGAAAGGAGGTGGGAAGGAAAAGAGGGAAATGATGTGGGCGAATACAAGAGCATCCTCAAAGTCAGATCTACCACTGCCCCCAGAGAAGTGTCGTGAAATGGCAGTACAGTTACAAAAGGTACGCAATAGCCACTGCTCCTCAACTGTGTAATGAAGGAGCAGATGGCTGACAAACCTCAGCAAAGAGTTCCCAGCCACAGAGGGCATGTGGGGAGAGAAGGGAAGGGAAATGCCCCTAAATCAAGTGCAAATTCTTACGGTCACCTTACCTCATGGTCACCTTACCATTAATTTTCAAGCAGCAGTTAACACCTAATTAAAAATTCTTTCTAGATCTTATTTACTTGTTTTTAATTAGACATTTGAAAACTTGCAGTGTGGAAAAATAAGTAGATACCAGAACTGAGAACTAAATGTTATCTGAAGATGAAAAAAGAGAGGAGGAGGAATGACAGGCAAAAGCAAAAAAAGCGGAGAAAAATATCTGCAAAGCAGGACACGTGATGGAGAGGAGCCTCGGGGCTCCTGTCCAGAGGCCAATGGACAGGGCAGTGCTGGCAGGCAGGCAGAGGACTGCTGTGGCCTGCAGCGGGGTTTGTGCCCAAGTATCAGGCTAGGTTAGGGTTTTAACCCCACATACTATCACGGTGACAATGAACAGTGTGAGCGTAGCCATAAGTTGTACCTCTGTTTAAAGAGCTCCTCAAGAACAAACTGGTTTAGCTTACATACACAATCTCTAACTCAAAACCTATCTGAACAGGATGATGAAGTCTGTACCTTTATGAAAATATCCTGCTTTCCCACCTGCCTTGCCTATTGCCCTCTTTCCCCTTCACTTCCTTATCTGTGCACTCATTGCCTCTTGTTCACTTTCATTTTCAACAAATGAACGGAAGAGGATCACCATAGCTCTGTTGAAGATGCCTGCTCATGAAGATGCATGCAAGCCAGAGAAGTTAGCCTCTCTAAACATGTAGTACAGTTCATCTGACCAGGTGAAGCTGTCATCAAAATGGAATTTACACTCAAAGATATTGGATGAATAATAAAAAGCCCGTCTAGGTTAAATTTCCAAAAGAGGACACTTCCTAGCAAGCCTACATGTATGATTACTTAAGGACAAATTTCTTACTCAGAGAATTGATTAGAGCTATAGAACTGTTCAAACCTCAGAATTCCTATTTCAGAGAAAATGACACATTTTTGAGACTGTTTTAATCTAAACCTGTCTGGAACAAAAGCTAGTCCACAAAGCTTGTGAAAAACTATTCCTTCACCAAAATCAAAACATTATGTTTTCATTCCAGCCACTTTAATCTTACTCCATACGATAGGAAATGGAAAAAAAAAAAAAAAAGATTTATTTTAAAAATGCAAGGTTAAAAATTTCCAGAGAAGTCAAACATACCAGTCTGATTTTTTTTCTAAATGAAATGGACCCATTTTTGCATCCCACAACTTTTCACATCTACTTGATCAACATCTACAGCTGAATTGCTCATCCAGAGCTCCTTTTGCATTCAATGTATACCCAAGAATTTTTAGGTCATGATTTAGACACATGCTTTAGGATGAGAACTGTGCCCTGAATGTACTTAATTGCCCATAATAATTTTATCAACAGTTTAGGATTATTAGTTCTGCTGCAGCCATCGCCATACAGCAAGATGAGTATGTCTATGGTGAGCAGAGCCACTGAACCGTGCTTTGCAGGCATCCAGTTGTTAGAAACAAAGTGAGCTTCACCCAGGGAGCTGGCTGTCAGGAGGTAGCAAGTTGCAGCGGGTTTTGACCCACTCACTGTCAGTTCTCCTGTAATACTTTGTCTATTATCTGGCACTCTCTTTCTTGATACTCATGGGAGAAACAAACATGAACCTGGTCATCATGAACTTCCTCTGAACAAGGGAAATTAGTTTACCACTGTGGTCTTCTGCACGCATCCCTCAATGTTTTCTTCAATTTGTGAATAAAAACCTGGACTTTTGTCTCTACTCCTAGCAATTAATCCTGCAAACTCAAGCAGGAATCTGAAAGTCAAGCTGGGCTTTGCTCTTGTTGAGCATTGTGGGTCTGCATGTGACAATCTGCCACCTAAAATGGTGCCTTGAGGACAGTAGTGCAGCTCCCATCTCTGCCTTTCAGTGGAAGTGACCTAATAAAGCGTTCTACTGATGGCACACAGGCAGAACAGAGGCCACAGCTTTTTCCTACAGCTGTATTGGTTCAACAAAGTTAGGAGAATTAAACAGGAATGAGAACACTGTGAGGTAGTTGCTGAAGGCAGATCTGGCTGAACAAACAAGAAACTGCCACGGCTGCAAAATAATTTCTCCCAGTAGGACTGAATTCATTCTTCCAGTACATCCATCTCCTTGTCCTTTAAAAAGGGGTAGTGCACCTTCCTCCAGAGGTGCTGGAAGATTTAAAAAGAAGTTTGGGAAATGTTTGGAATATAGACGTGACACACTATCTGGATTCTCGAGACGCTGATAGATTACTCCTAGCTGCGGAAATTTTGCTGCCTCTGGGCAGAGACAACAGTTAGTGCTGCGGGCAGGGAGGAAGGCTCTGCTTTATGCCATGGAGAGCTGTCCTGTTGCTCTGTGGAGGCTGCCAGGTTTTTGCTTTGGCAAGGGATCCATGGCAGACCTGGTCAATCTGGGTATATACCTCTACAGTCATTTGTGTGAGCATCCATATGGTTTCTTTAGTGTTCTTTAAACTATAAAAACAACCCCTGTGTAACATTGACCTAAATGCATTTGGACTGCAGCAGGGTAGGTGAGCTGACTCTTATAGTGCTGTAGGCTGCCTTTTGTATTAGGAAGACAGATTCCCAAAGTGCAGATGTCTGCCACAGCAGGTAGAATTGGGAGCAATGACACTTATGTGACACATTTAAAATCTGCAGGTTTATAGTGCCCAGGGGAACTGGCAGGTAATATTCACCCAAACCTGCAGGCAGGTTTTCAGTAATCTCTCTTCTCTTCTCAAATACACATATTTTGCCTTCCCCCTCTAACATTTTAAGCTATTCCTAGAGTTTCCTTCGTATGCTGTTGTATATTTTTGCCATATTCTTTACAATTCTGTAATAGTCTTTCCTCGGAATTCATATGGTGCCTCTTTCACTGCACACAGCAATGACACCCTTTCCTTTCCTTTAAGCCAGGCTGTTCATGGTTCTGTCCAAAGTACAGCAGGGGTTGTGTGTCATGTTGGAGCACTGCAAGAGAACAAAGATTTTAGAAATAGCTATATATAATTGTGTACAATACATTCTACACTCAGAAAACTGAGAACTAACAGGAGTTTAGGTAACGACAGTATTATGTTAACTATAATGGGATTTAATTTTTTTTATCTCACTGGTAAGTAGTACTTTGAATTAGGAAAGTCTTGTGCTTAGAGTATTCTAATAATCTCCTTTTTCAGTGATTTATTTCTGTCAGTGTTTATACATGGTCTGACACTTCAAATAAATCCTGATGTATGTGCTTTAAGTCACATTCACTGTTCAAGCCTATAATCTAGCACATATTTTTCATCCAGTAATTTCAAGACGTCGAAGTGTACCAATGGAAAACATCCCTGTGCTAGAGATTGTATTTTGAAACTGAACAGAGAAGTGAAAAAAAAGTCATTTAAAATGTTATTATTTTTCAATACTGGCACTGAAATCACAACGGTGGTTAGTGTGGTTAGCGACATATATTGAATTACAGCTTTGAAGTCCTACTTGTCCAGCAGAAAACATCTTTTTGATGGGAAGTCAATGTTACTTAGCAAGTTCAAGAGAAGAAAATACTCCAAAGAATGAAAGAAGCAAAAGACTCAGGAACATTTGAAAGTGCTTTCTTTTAACAATTCAGGACAAGTTTCACAGGAAAATGTTCGCAACACTCATATGACAAGGACAGAATTTCAACAAGTCACAGCAGCATGGAGCCAATTAGAAATGTAAAGGCAAAAATTATTCTAATGTTAGTGAGAGATGAGTGAGACTGGAGAATAGAAAACAGTCTCCATTTTGTCCACGTAATAGATTTGCAGGTAAGAGGCAGATTATGGCTTTGCTCATGTTTCTGATTTCACATACGAGGGAAGCGCTTCACGTCAGTACTCCAAAGCAGTAGGAAAGGTTTCCTTGTTAGCAAACATTGTATGTTCAATTTCTGCATGTGACTTTTTCATATATACATTAGCCTAAAGGTATCAGTAGATGGGTGGCATCACAAAACTATTTAAAGATCATACCAAAATCTATTTAAACTATGTGATAAACTGATATGAGATTATTTACCCATCAGCCACCATGACTAAATCAACAGCAGAGCCTTACTGAGAGAGAAACTAAAAAAAAATCCAATAGCTTTTATAGACCAATTATTGAGAAAATTTATTTTTTATTATTATATTTTATTTATTAAAAAGGGCAATAGAGAGGAGCTTTCCTCCTTCCATTCTCAGGTATTACAAGCCAAGTACACTCAGGTGTGGAGGAGAACTAATTGCAGATCAGTTCCTTCTGCTTCCAGTCAAGGACTCTTGTTTGCTGTCTGCACCCAGACTTAAGGCTTCTGGTGCCATCAGGGGCACCCTAAAGACATTCCTCTTTGGTTGCAGGCCTCCAACCTGCCGCTGCTCTTTCCCCTAACTGATGCCTGCAGCCCGCTATGATCCACCTGACCAAGACTGACTAAACTCAGCTCCTGCAAACTGTCTCCAGAGACCAAGGACTGCACGAATCAAAACCAGCCAGCTTTGATGAAGCACCATCTATTCAGAACAAAAGCACCACATGGAAAACCTCTCAGAAAAGAATCCCTCGCTCTTTTCATGCTGTCACCCAAATTCTGCAAGGACCCACTAAGGCTGAAGTATCTCAGACCATCTTTGCAGAGTCTCTGTTTCAGTCAGTCCCATTTCACTTCTGAAATGGTCGAAGAACCCCTTTGCTTCAGCTGGGGTTGTCTGATCCAACTGAAGGGTACCTGTGGCAAGCAGGTGGAGGGAGGTCCTCCTTCCCCTTTACGCTGCCCTGGTGAGGCCGCATCTGGAGTACTGTGTCCAGTTCTGGGCTCCCCAGTTCAAGAAGGACAGGGAACTGCTGGAAAGGGTACAGCAAAGGGCTACCAAGATGATTAGGGGACTGGAACATCTCTCTTAATGGAGAAAGGCTGAGGGATTTAGGTCTTTTTAGTCTGGAAAAAAGACGACTGAGAGGGGATCTTATCAACACTTACAAATACTTAAAGAGTGGGTATCAGGAGGATTGGGCCAGGCTCTTTTCAGTGGTGCCCAGTGACAGGACAAGGGGCAACGGGCACAAACTTGAACATAGGAAGTTCCACCTAAACATGAGGAGGGAATTCTTTACTTTGAGGGTGGCAGAGCACTGGAACAGGCTGCCCAGGGAGGTGGTGGAGTCTCCATCTCTGGAGACATTCAAAACCCGCCTGGACACATTCCTGTGCAGCCTGCTCTGGGTGACCCTGCTCTGGCAGGGGAGTTGGACTAGATGATCTCCAGAGGTCCCTTCCAACCCCTACCATTCTGTGATTCTGTGAAAAACAGTAAGATCAGAGAATGCCTCCCTTCCCTGTGGGAGTGCAACTGAGGGCGAGTCACCTACCTTCCTTCAGCACCAGGGATTTGCATTAAATTACTACCTCGTGATGTGTGTTCCTGCAGGAAACATCACTGGTCTGAACCCCTGAGGTACACATCGTGTTTGTAATGCCGACACAGTAGTGTTTGAATATTCCACGTAGCATTAGTGTCTATGAAATCACTATGAAAGTTTCATTCAAAAAAATTTTCTCAGCAGATGAGAAGCCTTTCTGTAGTCTTTGCTTAGAAACAGCGACAGAGAGATTACAGGACCAAGCTGTTCTTCTAACCGAGGCTGCAGCTTTAAGGAGTTCCTTGGTGACAGATGGTAGAGGAATATAGAACCATCACACTCGCTACATCCCCAATCTGATCAGAAATTTAAATAACCTGACTCATTAAAGGATAATGCATATGCACTTATACAACGTAAAAAACCCAGAACAATCTACATCAACAAGCGTGATTTCAACTCTTAATGTTAATCTGTGACAGGTCGTTAAAGAGTATCAGCTTTGGCAGAGGGTAGAATTTCTCGGATAAGAACAAGAGCAACAGGGGGTTGTCAGAAGCACAAGCAATCTCTGCTAAAGCACTGAGACTCTGTAGTTGCAGCCAGAAATCATGTCCCCTAAACGATGTAAGAAGGATCCAGAAGAGTTTTATTTTCAAAAACCGCAGGAGTACGTACCTGCAATTTCTTGTTCTTGTCCGCTACATTCAGATAACACAGCATCCATGAATTGCAAGGCCTGAATCTGGTAACTGCCATTTAAAATCTTTCTAGTACCACACCAACACACTGTGTAATTCCCACTTTTCTCTCCTCCTCTTCCCTCCTACACAGCATTAGTGAATTACTTTAATTGAATAAGGCCTCAACAGTGTTGTTATTTACATATACTTTACTGTACCATGTGAGTCAGTAGCATTTGCAATAGATTGGATCTGGATAGTGGACAAAATATAGACATTAAGACACACAGCTTAAGCCAATGTCCAATAATTTAATGCCAACAGTAGCAGTTAACAACAGTAATTTCAGTTTAGGGGGGTCATCATACAGAACTTGAGCTCCAGGTGCTGATTTTATTTCACTTGTAAGAGTATAGCAGCTTCTTTGTAGTGAAACTGGCCTGGCTGGTGCTACTCTCTCCAAGGGAAGGGACCACAGGAACAAGAAAGGAGAGTCTTAATGCAGCGCAGAAATGTCCAGTGCAGGGAGTCAGGCAGACAAGCAAAACTGCACCGGCTTCAAGTGGAGGTGGGAGGCCCTTCACAAGGCCAAGAACGTGGAGAGGTGAAAGGAGACAGAAAGCAGTCCCATCCTCTTGTTACATTACTGTGATAAATGTATCTGAAGCAGACCTAACAATCAGGGCAGTCACATTTTCTCAAAGACATTTTCTCAAATCCACTTAATAAAATTCTGAGCACATTAAAATAATAAAAAGCAACAATCAGCATTTTTTTAAAAAATGATCTTTCTCAACAGAAAAGGAAACAAGTAAAGAAAAAGGTGGGGATTTTTCAGTTGTTTACATTTTTTTAAATTTTAAATCAGCTACTTGACTGATTGTGACATTCTTCCATGTATATTGTACCTGATTTTAAATTCCAGTTTCTACAGCTGCTCCTAAGTGATGTTTCCTCCTATACTAAGCACCTGCTTTTTTTTCTTCCTTCCTTAGATTTTTTTTTTTTTTAATTAACTCCAATTCAAGAGCCTAATCCAACTGAGGGTTTAGTTCTTTACCACTTTTAGTCTGAGGCGCTATGTGTCATGTTATTACAGCATCAGAGGAAAGTGGCTATTAGAGAAAAGTCATTTATGTTGTAGGATGGCAGTTGGATAAAGGAACAAAGGAAGAAAGAGTTTGGAAAATATACTAGGAATTCAGTACAAATGTGTAGGGAATAAAGGAAGTAGCTGCCTAACAGCATTGAAGCTCTTAAAATAATGACCATTTCAATTTTGTCAGGATTTTGAGTCAGCTGAAAGATAATCACACATCACTGCTGGTAGAATTAGACTGAGAAATCAGTGGAGGAAAAAAAAAGAAAGATATTTCACTTAGCGTTTACAGATGTTGATAAGGAGCAACTTTAGATAACGTGGAAGGCAGCAGCCATGGCTGCAATGCAGCAACTGCTGTTAGCAGGAGAGGAGGCAGGACAGGCTTGTGCTCCAGAAGGCGTGCTCCAGAAGACTGCCAGGATGCATTTCACACCAGAGTTCTGTCTGCTGGGACCCCTGAAGAAGCAACCTGCAAACACAGCAGAAAGGCTTCATTCTGCTTACATAATTATTTTTTTCCCCTTTGAATAAAGAAGAAAGCCTAAGTCCAAGGTATACTTTTATATAAGTTACTGGATTTAGCTCTGCTTCTGCTCAGTTCTGGAGAGCTCACCTTAGGAAGTCACTGGAAGCTGGGTGGAATCTAGGCGACAAAACTCCTTTCTAATCCTCCCGTGAATTAGCAGCCAGGAAAAGCAAGTCAGGGGAGTGGTATTTGTGACAGATGGTGGAGATATAAAGGCACAAGCTGCAAATGCCAGGTGAGCCAGGTAAACCTTGGGTCCCCCAGCTCCTCCTGCAGCCCAGTGCAGCCTCCTGCACTCGCACCATGGACGGGAGGAGAAATCACAGGGTGCCAGAGAGAGCTGTCAGAGAAACAGCCTGCACCTCACAACTCTACCAAGCAGGATGAGACTGTTGGTAAACCGCATTGTAAACATCCCCTGCACTTAATTCTGAAACAGGAAAAAAAAAGATTAATGCACTCCTACTTTGGGAAATACTGGATATTACTACTCTTTCACTATTAGACAGCATCTCTAGTAGTTGCAAACACAGATAATGTATTTCAATTCTTCTTCCAAAGTGTGTGTGACCTTTTGAAGTTTGTTGATAGCTTTTGTAGCTGTTTTCAGTGTAAGTCAGCTCTAGTAAGTCCTCTGAGCACCTAACTTTCAGCCTGCAGTGTGCATATGCATGTGAGAAAAAAAGAGTTCCCAACTTAAAAGGACTTTAAAGTGATGCATGGCAAACATATGGCTATTTTGCATCCAGACACACCTATTTTTCTTCTTCCAAGTCATTAATCAGAGTTATCCTGCTAAACTTCTAAACAAGGAGAAAAATTAAAAAAGAATTAGCATATCAGTTTGCTCTTTTTTAATTCCCCTTCCCTCTTTAGCATCTATATTCCAGAACTGGCAGGAATCTCATTACATAGAATGATCAGCACCCTTGCTTCAAGCGTTAGAAGGCTATGGTTTATGGAAGTATATATAAATAAGACCATGACAGCAATGGATTTTTACCATTATTAATAGCCCACATAAAACAAGTGAAAGGAGAAATCTTCTAAAACTTCTTTCCAGAGAAATGTTGAATACTGTTGACTATCATCACTACGAAATTCCTTCTGTCTTTCACAGTTTCTGCCAGGAGGAGGAACTGTCACCAATAGTAATATAATGAATCTTTATGATTTCCAGAAGTCCTGACTTTGCCAAAGAAAAATCTGTTTATTCCTCTGAATCACAGATAATAAGGGGAGGCAAGGATGATATGCTGGAAATCCAGCTGTTGCTGTTCAAAGCCCTGGGTTTTAAGGTGGACAGATGCCTTTAGTATCTTAAATACTATAAAGCGACATGTAGATGTGACTAAGTAGCAATAAAAAGACAGATAAAGGAGTGGTTTATTTGGATTTCTTTCAGGTGGGAGGTGTGTGTTGTTTTGTTTTCCAAAGTATTTTCTGCTGGCTGAGTCCAGGCCATGTTCTTTGTTTAGTTAAACTATTTGAAAATGCTAGGTAGCACAAGCAATGGACACTTCCTCCAGGCAAAAGGCAAGATGAAAGACAGATCATTTGCTTTAAATGAATCTGTGCCAAATAAACTTGAAGGAAATAACTTCAGTTATTCTCAATCATGAAGATCCAGACTAACTCTTAAACAGAGGAGCAGACATGTACCACTTTTCTGGAACTAAAATACAATTAAACTTTAAGTATGCTTTATTATTATTTTATACATAAATTTTAGGCTTGATGCTCTTATATGAGCATACTACTGAGCATACTACTGAATTCAAAGCCACTTAACTCAGTTCCCTCTAGACAGACATTAAACAGTGGAAGCAGAACACGAACAAACAAGAGAAAAAAACTTTAAAACCTATGAACAAGAAAACCCTCCTATTGATTTCTCCATTCTCACTCAGGCTTTCAGAATCCAAGATTATCACAAGGATATTTAAATGCAACCACTGGAATGATATCAAGAAACTAGAAGCAACCCTTAAGTTCTGAAGAGATATTACAGGATGAATGGGAATCACTGTACAAAAATGTAGACTGCGTTTCTTAACCTTGTCTGATGTTTCCATTCAGTAGCAGGACTGTTCAGGTTGAATATATAAAGGCACACAACACTGTAAAGATGTTTGACTGAAAGCACTTCTGGTTTGCTTAGATCTTCTGTTTTCAGGCAACTACTTAACACCCTTCCATTCACAAAGAGTTCAGTCTGTCAATCCACTAGAAGACATTCCAGTCCTTAGCAGTTACAAAACTTTGAATTTCCAAGTTTATCCATGACCAATTATTGTTTATTTGTTGTTTCAGCATTTTCTTTCAAAGTCCTTTCATTCCCAATTTTTTACTCTCCTGCTAGGTTTGTTGATAACAATCCTAGCCTCTTTCAGTTTGCCTCCTCTTTTGGCTATGTGAAGATAAGCTCTTCCTCCTTCTAATTGCCCTGGACATTTTTCTCTACATATACAGCATTTTAAATTCATCTTCCTTATACCTTGGTGACCAGAACTGCATGTTGGATCATGTGTGAGATCTCACCAGTGCCTTGTAGAAAAATACAACCAAATATCTTCTGATCTCTCCTTGAAACACCTTGGCTGATTTTTTTTTTCAGGAATCACAGTTGTCTTTATCCTGATGACAATAATAGGATCAATACTAACCTTAATGTTCCTTCCTCAACCATTTTCAAACCACTCTTATCAGCAAAAAGTTTTGATGAATACTTAAATGCCCAGTACCTCTTAATTTCTTCTCAAGAGTCCATGCTATTCAAATCCTCCCATGAACCGGCAATGCCTGCCAACAATGTACCATCAGCAAATTTTATTAGCATATGCTAACTTGTACAACAATGAAGGTACTAGATTCAGTCAATACTGGAACAAAATTTGAGGAACTTTACCAGTCCTGTTTTGTCCCAGTAAAATGGTCCGTCTTTTGTTGCAACCTAATGTTATTACTTTACCTACCTAGTGTTCTTGTGCTAATCATCATTTCATAGAATCATAGAATCATAGAATGGTTTAGGTTGGACAGCACCCAGGATCACCTAGTTCCAACCTCCCCTGCCCTGGGCAGGGACACCTCCCACTAGACCAGGCTGCTCAAAGCCCCATCCAGCCTGGCCTTGAACACTTCTAGGGATGGGGCATCCACAACTTCCCTGGGCAACCTGTTCCAGTGCCTCACCACCCTCACAGTAAAGAATTTTTCCTAGTATCTAATCTAAATCTACCCTCTTTCCATTTAAAACTGTTACCCCTCACCTTATCATTATTTCCTGCAGCTGAATTAACTTTTTATATTCAAAATTTTGAATCTTGATTTAAAAAGTCTGAGAGTATTAAGTGTATGTCAAAAGAATTACTGAATAAAATCCAAGTTCCAGAGACTTAAGATCCTCATTATTTTATTTTGTAAAAATTCCACTGGATTTTTTGTTTTTAATACAAAACCATTTTTCAAAGCCAAGTATTTTCCTAAAATTTTGCCACACTGTCAGATTTCTAGTGCTCAAAGGCTTTGTTCTCTATAGCTGCAATCAATGCAAAGTTCAAAAATATTTGTAAAAACAGGACTTTGAGATGGTGGAGTATTTTTTGGAAGTTGTTAAACAGTGGCCAACAAGTATTAGATACAATAAAGCAAAAATAATTAAAATTATTATCAGATAACAATACTTTTGATATATTATAAATGCAGAGGTCTGATAATGGCTAACTTCAGCCATGTGACACTTACTAGCATAGATATAGTGATAAAAACCAGGTAATTTTTGACATACAACTAAAGAAATGATTAACAACAAATGTCACTAGTCGAATGCAAGTGATGACTAGTATTTATATGACACTTTTTCTATGAACAGTAGAAGACTCTGTATGTCTGCTGAATTTTCAGATGTTTCATGACCCCAGAGAATCTCGAATTAGATTTTCTTTAAAGCAATCTTCCCTTTAAATTCCATGATTTAAAAGAACAGTTAATTTACTTCAAGAAAAATTCCTTCTTCTCCTACAACTGCAGTTCGACTGAACAAATTTTATAGAAGCAACATCCACTTCAAAAAGTAAATTCCGTTATCATGCCCGTCACCAAGATCTATGCCTGTCTTCTAAGTTAAACATACATGTTTAGCTTTTTCACCATGCAATATATCTAAAGGCATATCTCAAAACAAATGCAATTATAAGGCTTTCCTAAAGCTATTCATATTTTTCCGTAAACACTGATAGTTACATGTGCAAGGTGTTTCCAATACTATTCCTTTGCTGAAGATCATCTAACAATTCTTTTTTCTTTTTGTCCTCTTCCCCCTCCCCAGCCTCCTCCCCCCGGCCCCTGCAAATCATGACATAACCCCACAGCTTTTAAAAGTTTGATGGCAATGCAATATTTTAATCAGGTCATAAACTGAAATATACCAAAAGACAGCAATTTGATTTAGGAGTGATGAATTCCATAATGTAATTTTGCCAGAAAGGGTTAGATGCCACATATAACCTGCACCTTTGTTAAAACACAAATCCTAACCTAGACTTAAATGCGACATCACTTTGAGAAACTAAATTTCTAGTCCTTAAAGCCGGAACAATAAGCCTGCTTATTTATATGATTTAAAATGCATTTCAGTTATTCTATTAAGCATCACCATTCTGCGAAACTCAAAGCAATTCTCTTGACTCTGTCAATCACATACTTTATATTCATAATCACAGTTATTTCAACTGTTAAAAAAATTATTTGCACATATTTTTCAAATAAAATTGCTCCGTTGTTTTGCCTTGCTATGCATGCTCATCACAGTTTACGTTCTTGTATATTTGGACTACTGATAGTTGTGAAAAATGTTCACACAGTGTTAAAATTTCAGCAATATCAGAAGGATTACTGGTTCCTACATCTTTTGACACCTAATCTGCCTTTTAAAAAGCTTGTTAGAACATGAATTACATCATATGGAGCAGACTGCAGTCAAAGTTCCAGATGTAGCCTAGTCTTACTTAACAATAACTATCCAGCACAAGTTACAAACAGTGCAAGAGTAGTGTTGATAATCTGCTACTTCTATCAATGTTTTTCCTCAAAATATTTTATAGGTGCCTAAAAATAAGCAATATATCTGTTTATATGTGGCTATAAAGGCAGTAAATGAATGTATTGAATGTTCTAAGTAACCAGCGCTTACCAAAAAGTGCTACTTTTGCTGGTACTATCAAAAAGCTATCAAAAAGCTGTTACTGCAAGTTATTTGTTTAGAGAGAAGAAACTAATTGGAAAATCTATATACCATTCCAGAAAGTAACCAGAACCCTTGATATTGCAAATCTGACCTTAAAATACTAATTTTTATTTCTTTTTTTTCTAAAGGTAATTTTTCATTTACTAACTCAATGGAAATACAGGGAACATTGCTCAAAGAGAGAAACTAAGGGATGAACTTGTATTCTGGCCCTTCTGTTTCATCTTCTTCAAAATTGCTCACTAAATGTTAATTAGTTATGATGTACAGTAGGGAGGGTCTATGTTTTTACCATTCTCAGTAAAAATGCCTGTTTTGCAAAAACAAACAGACAAACTACAAGCTTTGCAAGGGGAAAATAAACCAGTCGCCTCCTCGGATCTCTTTGCTACCTCTAACACCCTTCCCTCGTCTCCCCCAGAGCCGAAGAGCTCCCTTGCACAGGAGGGATTTGCTCTGGTGTCACTGAGGACACGCTAGGGAGGTAACAGGATTGCAGGAGTGCAGCTGAGGACAGACTTTGGCCGGCAGAATCTTTCTTACTGGTCATGTAACGTGTGATGGAAGGATCCCAGTCTGGCTCTGACAGACTGCATCAGCTTGTCAAGGTTGGCAGCTGAGGAAATAAAAACCTTGTTTATTGTAACCTGGGCACATTTGATAAGGATTGCTTGAGACATAATACATACAGGCACCCAGAGTATAATATTTAGAAGCTCTTTCTGTTCAAATAGAGCCACGCTTCAGAGAAGCATTTGGGGCTTATAACCTCCCCTATCTCCCATTCATCCAGAATAAAGATTTTAATTTGCATGCCCAGATTTTAATTGGTACAGCATGTGGAATTAATAGAAAACATTATCAGCTAAATCAGCATGACCCTTCTGTGAATTAAAATATGTTACAGATTTAGAACATTAAATGAGAGAACGGAGCTCTCTAACCTCTAAATCCAACAATTTTCTGTAAACTAAGAGCACACTCAGTACACTGCCATAGAGCTGCTGGCTTTGAAGTTCAAAAAACTAAGGAAGGAACAAAACTGCTGGTGGGTGTATTCCTAATGCTTTCTCAGCCCCTCTTCCCACTGAAAACATTGTTCAGGAGAAGAAAAGAAACCAACTCTTTAATGCCCAAATTTGTTTGAAAAGGATTATTAAAAAGTGTTTATCAATAGATTTGGCATCAAATAAAAAAATATATAATCGACTGAAAAATGAGAGGGAGCAGGGAGGATGAGGTTATTTCTGATTAATAAAAGATGCCAAAAATTACAGTAATTCCTTTCCACCCAAAGGTAGGCTTGAAATGTCATTACTGAGATTCTAGGATGGTTATGAATGACTGGAGAACAACATAGTTTAAGACCTCATTTGGGAAATTTCCTGCTAGCCTGTCTTATATAACTAATAAGAGGATTATATACTTCAAAGCTGGGTTTTATCATCCTACCGTGCTGACCAGGGCCATCAGTTCACTGGTTTGGCTGATAAACTGGAATTAGATGTCAGAAATGGACCTTTTCATAATAGTAAGTAGTTATATATCCTGAACAATTTATAATTCAACTAACCAACAACAGCAATTTGCAAAATATGGTAATGAAATTCAGTAGCTAACTGAACTTTAGACTCCCATAAACAGTGGAAAAAATTTTGACTAAAATTAGAACAATGCCAAGATGCTACAAAAAAGAATTATGTTATAATGCATCATCAAAAGAAAGCCATTATTATGATCTGCAGTTTCCAGCTGCTGAGATCCAGATGTAAATTCTACCTGAAAATAACGTGCTCGCCAAATAGTGTCCTATCACTTAGAAAATGCTTTTTCCTATTGCATGGAAGATGCATCAATCTACTCAGAAAATGTAACTACACTTGCAGCTACACATGCAGAAGCACAATTACAACAAATATAGGTTTGTGAGGGTATGAGATCTATGTAGCATTAAAGAAATTTATTCTTTAAGAAAAACATCTGATATTTAACAGACATGAGTTATTCTTCAGTTAGTTGTGCCTTCAAACAGGAAGAGATAAAATAACCACCTTCTTATCTGCCGTTTCAAAAATGCAGATATATGTTTTTCAAAACCATGTGTTTGACCACTGTTGAATGAAGCTGGCATTGAACTTAGCCTGGACCAATGCCCTGACCATTGTACTGCTACATAAAGGTTATTCAGATTATCCTTTTTGCAGTACTAATCGATTGCACCTCTGTAATGTAGGTGCACTCAGGTCTCTGACAACAGTTTATCTACAAGTAGCTGACACGGTCAACCTGTGTCACTTGAGCCAAGTGTCCCAGTGAAGTTGTACCAGAGAAGGAGCTGTCAGGTTGTCCAAACCTCCAGCTATGGCATAAAGTAAAGTAGCAAAACTGCTCAGGCCGATATTGTTACGTGACTCACTTACATGTAATGCAGTGATAGAGCTGTTATCATGTCCTGCTATTCCTGGAGTTCTCCACCTCCTTGGCTCTCTTCTTCCATGGGAAAGGTGATGAGGCTCCCAGCCAGACAAAGACTCTTGTTGTTCATGGCTCTAAAGGTCAGTCAGGAAAACTGGCCATCCCCTCTTTATAATAAAGTTATTTCAACAAAAACAAAAGCTGGGTCATTAACCTCCTGCATTATAATGCTTCTAATGTGTGTGTTAAAAAATAGTATACACTCACTTTTTGAAGTTTGCTTAGATAATGATTCTAACAAACTATTTAGAAGCATGAGATTTCAGACTCATTCAGCGTGACAATGACAGGTCTCCTACCCACATCCTCCCATATTGCTCCTGTTAGTCGAATTTGCATGATGAGTGGACAAAGGTTATCATCTCATTAATACACTTAAGGACCAGTCACCTCTGAGGACATGCAATCTTCAAAATTCAGCTCAGATCCTTCTTGCGCTTATGTCTGAAGGCTTCTGATGCTAGCTAATGAGGATGCATGTATTCTCTCCTTTCCCCTTAACAAGTACAAATTATTCATTGCTTTTACCTTGGAACAATAGGTATCCTGAAAGCAAGGTAAACTTGCCAAGGTCAGCACTATAAGCCTAGCAGGCTTGCAACACAGCGAGCTTCTTGAAATGCCAATTTCCCAGTATTCATAGTGGTTTTATCTCTAGTTAGATCATACTCACGACTTTCCCTGAGGCCAAAACTGCGCTTTCTTTGTTTTTTCACCGCAGTAAAGCAAGACTTTGAGTGGGTAATGAGTGATGTGTACAGGACAGCTTATGAGTAACTTCCACACAAAGGCGAAGTAGGCAGGGGTTCTTCAGAGCAAAAGAGATGACTGAGTTGTTATGGTCTAGCTGTCAAACTGCAAATGTCACTGACAATTAACAGTGAAAAGCAGTTTCCCACTATGAAATTATGGGGTAGTGGGTTTAAGACAAAAGGAGAAAGAATTTTCAAGTAGCACATCATTAATTTATTTATTATTATTAATAACAAATTTATTACCATAAGATGTCACTGATGATAACAGTGCAGATAATTCTTGTCAGAGAAATATGTTAATTGACTTCAGGAGTTAATAAGTACATAAACATAACAAAACAGATGCAACCTCAAGGAATTTTTTTAAATACTGGTAGCTGGAGCCCAAGAGAATCACAAGAAGAAGAATAATTTACAACTTGTCTGGTTTCTTACAGTTTTCCCTAACCATCTGCTACTGACCACTTCAAGAGGAAGGATACTAGGCTAAGTAGACCACCGTTCTGTTCTGCTATTGCACTCTCAGTTAAAAAAGAAATTATTTCTGATTAGTTTACTTATATTTCACATATGTGTAACAATAGCAACCAGTCATAAAAGGAAAAGGTACCTATTCACAAAATTGCGTTCATTCCTACATCCAGTGAAACTACAGTCATCAGGAATATTCTATCACTTGTGGGTTACAATGAGTGCAACCAACAATGTAATATTAATTATCCACAGTCCGTTTTACAAGAGCTCTGGCAGTTGTCTCTGAGGGCAAAGAGCAGGTTTGAATTTTTGGAGGAGGATGCTGAGCTCTTCTGCTATGCTCAAAACATCATAAGTGTCTGATAGTGGCCCCAGATGGATTTCAGATGTCAGCTGCAGAGGCAAACCAAATCCTGTCACAGGGCAAAAGATCCAAAGCCTCTCACATGCATCAGTGGTGGTAGATGGTCACCACACTAGAGGAGAATAGCTCTGTACAACACATCAGGGACAGAAGTGACCACAGACTCTTGTGTTCACAGACGCTTGCTAAGCAGGGACCACTGTCAGCAGACAACCCTTCAACATGACCAGGGTGCCCGTGGTACAGGTTGCCACTTCCTGCATAACCTCTCTATAAACTAAGCACATTATTTGCAGCTTGAATTTGTTGAAAACCTCTTGTTAAAACCTGGGCAAGATGGGTACCATGGTGCAACAGCACCATGACCTCCCCGACTCCCTTGCCACATACTCCAAACATATCTGTGAAACATGGTGCCCAAGGACAGCATCTCTCTTACCCAAAGTCTGTGCTTAGCGCGGCCCAGGGGTCAAAGTGACTAAATTCCCCCGACAAGCCTGTGTCTTGTGTTTCTTATTTGTTAGTGCTGCTGAAGTTAGAAATTATGTTCTCTTACTTAGGGCACCACACACTTCATACCTGGCACAGCTGGCCAGTACTGCTCGGGATATTATCTGAACCTTAGCATTGTCCCTGTGTCAGTGCCAGCTTCACGTGTTAAATCAGAAATCAGAATTACGTTAAATCAGAATAATTACCTTCTGGAATCTTTTTTGCCAGATACCTTATCATGGACTGTCAAATCGCCTGTCTTCCCACAAAGAGAGTGAGATGACAAAAAGGATCGCAAATCATGGGCTAGGAGAATTCCAGCTATTGATTAAAAAATTAAGTATAAATTTACATCTTTCTTGCCTGTAGCTAGAGTCCTGCAAATTGCAATTCTTTCAGAGGAGCTAGCAAGACAGAGCCACGGCTCAGACCGGAATGCATAGGTTTGGAGCATCACGCAAATAACTAAGCTTTAGCACAGAGCTCATGGGGAAGCACTGAGCAGAATTCCCACTGACTTCATTTGAAACAGGGCTAGCTTTAGGCATGGACAATGCAGGTCATTGCCTATAAAAGCACACTAGTGTTGGCTGTAGGAACATCCCTGGAATGAGCAGCTAACCTCTGCTGCCTGTGTATCTAACACTACTTTGTGTTTGCCTCCACCTTATGCACTCATCTTTTTCATCCAACATCGGGAAGCGTTGCTCTGTCTGCTATCTGTAAAACCATGGTGAAACTTGTCATCCAGAGGGGAGGGACATCTTGTAATCCAGAATACAAACTAGAAAGCACTTGTGTTTAATTCTAGTAGGGGAATAAGGTTCTGCTTGCAGTGTTGGGGAAGCTAAATTGCCAACAAAGAGAATTTCCCTTCACGTTTGGTGCAGCAAATTAAATTCTGAAGAGCCATGAGCCAGCTGGACCTTGTGTGTGTACACAGGGGAAGAACAAATTCAATTTAGCTAAGTTGTCTTTGCAGAGCTTATAATTAGGGGTTTATTTTTGTTATTGCTTGCTTTTTCTGTTTTCATTCTTTTGAACTGAACACGTTTGATGAGGAGTTTTTGCCTTCCTTGGAGTCAAACACTTTTTGTGGAATTACACTTTCTCACTGAAATGAACTCTTAACATTGACAAATAAAACAGGGCTGAGAGAAAACTTTGGAATGCATTTTTAAAATGTATGCAAGCCTACAGTCCAGTTCCAAAGAATCGTTGGTCTACAATGTAATAAAAGGAGTATGGTGCATAATACAGAAAGTTTTTTGCCTTTTATGCTACTTACAAACAGCACTGGAAATTTCAGCTGGAGTACTTCATTCATTTTTGGGCACCATCTATTAGAACAGCCAAAGAGGATGTAAAAAAAGATCAGCAACAATTCAGAGGCTTAAAATACAGGATGTGAAAAGAGGGACTCAGGTTTCACTAGTTTAGAAAAGACTAAGAAGGAGCACAACGATAGAGTTTAAATATGAAGGAAAGTGAAATAAAGAGTTCAGTTGTCTCACATGCCAATCAAAGATCAGGCAAGAAGCAAACACTTAATTTCAAATAATACAGATCTGCATTGCATATTAGGAAAAATATCCAACTGGAATTATAGTTAAGTACTGGGACTGGTCAACTAGGAATATAGAAGGATCTTCACTGACTGCTTTCAAAATTTTATGAGATAACCAACCACTGGAGATAGACTAGGTATACTTAATCTTATCTGGAGCCAAAACATGTTTCAGTCTGGAGTGAACCGGGATGATGTCAAGAACGTATATCCCGGATCACTCTATTTCAAGGCCACACAGGACCGTTTCAGCCATCTCTTCTGAATGCTTGCATAAGGAAGGCTCAGAAATTTCTGAAGATGAAACCTGCATTACACTATCAAATCCAGTAGAATCAGGAGGG
>VYZM01012200.1:0-10301 GCA_013398915.1 Dromas ardeola | reverse complement strand
AAAAAATAATTCCTGTATTTTAGCAAGAAAATAGGAATTTTAGATTCAGCGATCTGTAGCTGAGTTCTCAGGAAAAAATACAGGAAAAGATCATGCAACAAGTATTTATATTATTTCTAGGTACTTACAAAATGGCAGTAACAGCTAAGCAAGTCATGCCAACCCACTTTAATATTATTTTTTATAGTGGGGAAACAGAGGTTGTGGCTTTAGTCAGGAATTTGACGCTGTATGACCTGATGTTCTTATAAGTAAACTCTGTGAGCATAGTATAAATGGAACTAATGCAATCTTTTGGTAAACATAGCTAGAAAGTGTCATTAAAGACGAAAGGCAAAAAAATACTACAAGTAATTTGTTGTGAAATTTTATGTTCTGTTGTGGGCTTTCTTGCACCTCAAATGTTTTCATCAAAGACACTGATGATAAATCAGAGAATATCTTTGTTAAACTGTCAGACGACAACAAGCAGGGAAAGACTACAAATGCTTTGGAGACTACAATTTTAAGAATTTTAAAAGAACTTGACAAACTGTAGAAATAGGCAGGAAAAGTTGAAGGATGCAATTTGGTTGGATTAAATGACAGATATTAGCAGCCATCACCAACAGAAGACTGAAAGTGAATGAGGAGACAGCAGTTCTGGGGGGCGAAAAAAAGAAAGAAAAAAAAATCCTAATAGATCAAAGCTAAATGTGAATCAGTGCTGTCATCCTCTTGCAAAAAAAAAAAAAAAGAATACTAAAGTTTATAAACAGGGGTGTTATATACTGAATGGATAAAGCAACCCTTCCAACAGTGATAAGGCAGTTTAGTGTCCAGCCCTACACCACATATTTCACGAAAGATGTAGAGACAGTTCTGATGTTGTCAAGAAAACAAGACATATAAGAAAATACTAGAATAATTGTTTTCAATGATAAGGGATAAGATGCTTAAAAGAAGACATTGCAATAATGCAGATGTGTTGGTCTCCACGTTTACTAAGGACACGATTCAAAGAAGACAAAGTCATGTAACATACAAATGTTCCAATATAAGCAGAGGATGCAATGCCAAGAAAAGTTCTGGAATTTCTATTGGAATAGAGACAACAATTCCAATATAGTTGTGGTAGGAATGATTACTAAAAATCAAACCAAAGGTTAGCAAGTACCTTTAGGAAATTATATGGTTCTACTCCAGGTAGACGGAAAAATTGTTGAGAAACCCTCTCCTTAAAAAAAGGGGGTGGTTATGTCATCTACCAGGCTATGAGGGCATTTTTTTAATTACAGAGTTTGACTGAAAATGTAATGGTAGATTGAATATAGCATAATATAATTACTATCAAGGACATAAAGAACAAACCAAATGTCTCTCATTAGTCAAGTCAAATCGCCAATATTTTGGGTTACATTAAACTTACCTTTTCAGAAACACACTTTCTGGGGACTTGTTTGATATTACATCATGGCTCCTCTAAGCTGCAATTGACTACACTGGCTGTCAAGAAGCAGTGGCAGCTACTACGATTTCCTGAACACATATAGTTTCTGACTTATCTTTGCCATCACTACTCCATTCTTTTTTGGTATATGACGGGCATAGCTAGGGAGATGGTTATGTTGATTTTCCTTCTATAGCAGTCCCACAAAAAGACACAGAACAGAGCTGAGAGTTGATATAAATGGACATATCTAAATTTGGAAGTACCTAATTCACCATAAAATGCTAAAAAGATTGTTCTTTCACAAAAATCTTAAGTTATTTTTGCCTTAGGTTTATGATAGCGAAGTTGAGGCTTTATGCAAAATCCAAACTTTTCAAATTCTACCAGTATTTTCATGTGTGGCCAGCATGCCTCTACTAGCATGTGTGTTTAACTCCTTGTATGTCCTGCACAGGCTTCCTCAGTCCGTGGCTTTCATCTTTGCAACTAACAGTCAGCACTTGGACTTGTGATAACATAATGGCTGTTTTCTGAGATATGCAGCAATATACATTATGGCATACAGCTGCCTTGCCACCTCAAAAAATCACAAGCAATCAAGGATTATCCTACTATAAATAAAATGCCCTCCCACTTAAACGGACTAGGCAGTGATACCAAATGGAAGCTAAAAATCATAGAAGGGGCAGAATTGAAGGGAATGTCAAACTGATTAGTAAACCCACCTTCCTACAAGAAGGAAGGAACAAGCACGTTGAGATCTATCTCTAACGTATTTGTCCACCTGAAGGCTCACAAGCAACAGGAAGACCAGAAGAAATACCTTCACATCTTACATATGAAAGACCTGTTAATACATCCCTCTTGACAAAAAAACCCACCATTTTTCATATTTGCCCTCGTTCTTCTACATGCAGGGAAACTTCAGAAGAGAAAGTGCACATTTACCCTTCCCTCCATAACACCATTGCAATACAGAATAAATTGAGTAGAGGAAAGCACCTGAAATTGATATCATCATCTCTCCTGTTTTTTGGCAGCACAGGAAACTTTCTTACTATTCCATCTGCCTGGACAGGAAAAAAAAAACCTTAATAAATTAACAGTCAGATGAAGTTTAGAGTGCTGATTTTTTCAATGTCACATAAGGATGGCCAGATGGAGTCTGCAGGAGTTACTTTAAGGACAACTGACCAGAGCAGAAAAGACAAGTATTAACATTCGTTGTCAACTATTTTATGTAATGCCCGAGGCCTGAAATCTCCCAGCATTGCAAGATATCCTTTCACAAGAACATGAAAAGATAAAGCTGTACACCATCTGTACTCAATGTATTCTTTCATATACTTATCAAATTCTGCAATGTTCCCTATAGCTGCTGCCCTCCCAAGCAAGGTGCATCAGAATCTGAAGCTTGTAATCCTGATATAACATTCCTGGAATTTCAGATGGGGATGGGAACAGCTGAGCTCTCAGCTTCTCATCGGTTCACCTTATCTGGGTCCACCTTTGACAGGCTCTGTGCTGTATCCAGACAAAGTGGCAGTGATTTTTGCATCCAAAAAACACCATGATAATGCCAAGCCCTTTCAGTTCTTCCTGGTGCACATGGTTCTGCTGCCTGGACAAGGCTGTGCCAAAAAGCTGAGGAAAACAGTCTTGGAGACAGCATGGAAGGTCTGGGAGGAGCTGTCTCTGTGCCTCAGTTGAAAAAAAATCCACATCCACATCCACAGTTCTTCTCATCCTTCACAGATCACATACCACCCACTGCACCCACAGCTTAAGAAATATCTGTATTATAAGAGATAATACTGACAGCACCTAGTTCTGCCATCACAATGTTGTTAGTAACTGTACACGCTGTTAGTCACAGTTCCTGCTAGTCAGATAAAAAAAAAAATCCTGACAAGGCTGATGACTGCAAGTGTCTCTGGATAAAAATCCCAACAGACATTAGCATCCATCTTCTCTCTGAAAGGAATGCAGACCTTTCTCTTGCTCTGTCCCAACAAGCTTCTTGATAAATTTCCAGTACCAAAGTATCCTGAGGTAATTGCAGCATTTCCATTTAATTGCACAGAAGCTATACTGGAGCCCTCCAGGCTATATTTGTCATCTTTCATTGTGACAATTTTTAATTGCAATATGAAACCCTAAACTAATTTCTGACGTCTGATTTCTAAGTATGTATGCTTTTTTTTACTTACTAATCCCTATTTCATTACTTAGAGGTTTCAGAGTATTTATGTTCTTTTCTCTATTTCAAATTAAGATCAAAACATTATTGTTCTTCACTCCAAACAGAAAAAAATCTGCAACTAAATAAACAGCAACCCAATTACAAAGTGTAGAGCAGAAAATTCTACTTGGACTGACAATGCAAAAGACTAAACAGTTCATTTACAGGACTTAGGTTTTATTTGCTGACTTGACTTTTGTTAAGCCATTTTATTATAGGAAGAAAAGTAATATTTTACAATAAAAGCAGTCTGCATGCTGCATAAATTCTAGAGGAGTAACCGAGCATTTCCATTGTACCTTTATCCTCATACAGGCAGCACCTTGTCAGAATACAAACTTCCTAATGTAAGAGATTTTTTAAGTGGGAATATTTCCCTCATTACAACCCTAAACAGACACATTTATGTCAGTATAAATACACTTTTGCAGTTAACACTTTCCTATAAGGACCTATCGCAAGTCAACTATCCTCAAAGGAAAACAGTGAAGAGATGGCATTCATGGAGTTTTCTGCAGATAAACCGGTCCAGCAGCATCTCACTCATCTCTCTATCTGAGAGAGGTGAGAGTGGATTTAGGTAACCAGAGCCGTTCCTCGGAACATACCCCGCAATTCAGAAAATGGCCACAGCCACCCATCAGAATATCTCAGTCCCAAAGAGGAATTTCTAGCTCTTACAGTGCTGCTGAGAGTAGCCTTAAGCATCACAGCTCTGTGCCACGATACCCAGTCCCAGGGCTGTGTCTTTTGCTTAAGAGAAGTGGAATTAAATCCCCACAGATCTTTAGCTCTAGGTCTAACATAGGCTCCTATGCATAATCTTGCATCAAGATTCACAGCTGATGTAGTGAATCTACAGTCACTTCAAGTGATGGGACTTCACCCAGGCTTGCTATAGACAACAAATGCCAGAAGAGGTGCATGGTTCTTTTGTCAGCCTTCACCAGCAAAACACAGGTCTTTCTTGGACTGCCACTTCTACTCCATCAGTACTCCATTGTATCTAGATCCTGCCATCCTTTCCCAAACAAGGAAAGAGAAACCCAAAAGGGCGAAGCCGGTGCATCTCCCACCCCCGCTGTAGGAGAGCCTGCACTCCCCATGCCCGCAGCCTCCGGCACCCTGCAGCAAGGGGAGCTCCACTTGTGGACACGCAGGGTTTCTCTTTTTTTACAAGCTTGAGCTGAACGTTGTTCACGAGCAGAAAAGCACATGCAGCTCCTGAGCCTAAGGCTTCAGTGCATCTGTCAGAGCAGAGCTAAAATAAGGTTCAATATTTTGGCTTTGCTATACTGTACCAGATTATTTGGCGCTGGCTTTCTGAGTCCGTGAGGGCAGGCCTTCAGTGTTGCTTTGTTATTATGTGGATTTAAAAGGTCAGCTTAAGGTCTTCTGATCTTTTAATTTTGGAACATTGTTTTGCTACCCATCCACACCCTTCCGGATAAAATGAAAGCAGCACAACAAATATTCAGTGAGAATCACAGTTCTATCTGTGCGTGCCACAAGGAGATGAAAACCTCCTTTGGAGTTCAAGATTTCCCAGGCATTTAAAACTTGCAAATTATAAAACTTATCTCTGAATCTTCCGTACAACTATGACTCTCCTGAAACTGCTTCAAAAACTGGCTTTTTAAACTACAGATGTATGAATTTTCACATAACAGCTATCTTTATTTGAAATACCTTAGGTGCCTGAAGTACTGCTTTCTTGGACAGATTATGTAGTGAGTGACTATTTACACATACATAATAAATTAATAATTTAATTTGCTGTTTTAAAAGCAGCAGTGTTGGTGTTGCAGTGCAGGCCCTAACCACCTTCAGAGAGCAAGAAAACACCTGCAAGGTCAGTTGTTGACTGTAAGGGTGGCAGAACATGACCTCACACCTCATTCAGGTGTTATCAAAGCACACAGTGAGCCACTATACATTTTACTTTTTTGTTCACCAGGACAAAAGCTCTAATAACAGAAATATCCCAATGAAATTCTTTTTTGTTAAGAACGTATCAGCTGCTGGAAGTGGGGATATTCATGAAGCTACTGAGCTCTTCACTTTAAATTTAAGTTTAAGTAAAGTTTTGGCTTTTTTCTGCACATGAATTTTCACCTTTTTGGGAAGACTGTATGGGAAAAAGCTGAGATTCCTTGCTTACAGTGGAAGAGACCTTACACTTTGATGTCAGGCACATTTGGGACAGATCTGGTTACTGGTTTCAGGAAAAGTCTTGCACACATGATTTTAAGTAAATAAAACAGCAGAACACCTACAGAATCTATAGAACATTATTTGTTAAATTTGCTGAATATTTATTTATTCCATATTAGCCTGGTTTGCACAGCATCACAAACTTTAACTATCTATGTACATGTCAAAATATAAGTGAGAATATAATTTCTTTTATACACTGACAGACTGTTCTACAGTATTTTGAGTAAGTCTACAGGAATTTTGAGCAGAAAACATATTAAAACCCCATGAGCCTATTATGCCAAATTTCAAAGGCAGATTTCTGAGGCTGTTGTCTTTTACGATATGTTGGCACAAACCTAGGAATTACTCTAACTACAACCCTATTGCAAAATGTTTCCAGAGGCAACGCCGATGCCATTTTGGATGAGAAATGACTTTTCTTAAAATGCCTTACATGGAGCCTAGGAGATATTAATTCTTAAATCAAAGAATCTGTTTGTGCCCAAATGTACCTTTTTTTTTTTTTAAACACTGCTGCTTTGCCTACAGGAATAGAACTATTGTTGAAATATACTGTCATGTTAGTTAGCTGAATCTCCATCTTACAGAAACAACAGTGCCTACAAGGTCCTAGGGAAATTTCTGACATTGGAAAAAGCGCTGGCATTTTGCAGGTAGCACTCTCCTCTGGTTACCTGTTCTCTGGACTCCAGAGTCTGTGAAAAGATGCTATTTTTAATCAGCTTGCATGCTTTAATCCAATTTTTTTTTCTTCTTGAGTATGGATTTGTTATGACAGTTTTTTAGCAAAGAGATAAAGCTAGATAAAAAGCAATTTATTGCCAAGTAAACTGAGAATTTGGCACCAGCTACCCTGACCAAAAAAAATTTGTGTTTATCTGTTAAATAATCTCTTGTCCTATTTCTCCATATGTGATCCTAGAAATACCTCTCTGAGATTATCCTTTTCAGGTGTAATCTTCAGTGACCCGAAATAATGACAGAGATACGTTGTCTTTTTGATTCCTGGGGCCTTTATTCTTCCTTGTCCCCAAATAACATCTTCTTGAGTTCATATAGAACTGCTTTCCAGATGCCTATATATTCACAATAATAATGGGATCTTCCTAAGACAGGGAAAAAAAGGCTTCACGCTGTAGAAATAGAAAAATTCAACACTGCACTGTCGTTTAAATGCTCTGTGCTATTTTTAGCCTTGAAGTGTTACTCTGAACAGCTCTACAGCCACTAAATGAAATGTTTCATTATTTCTTTGGTGGTTGCCAACTGTCTACTACTGTCTTTACTACCCTTGAGGTAACTACATCGCACAAAAAAAAAAAAAAAAAAAAGAAAAAGAAAAAATAGATAGAGAGACAACATGACACCCTTGATCACAGCAGAATGGACACTTTGTGTGTCATAGAATCATAGAATTGTTTAGGTTGGAAAAGGCCTTTAAGATCATCAAGTCCAACCATTAACCTAGCACTGCCAAGTCCATAACTAAACCACGTCCATAAGAGCCATATCTGTGTCCTCCGACTCTACAATGAACAGAGTACTCAGGAGCACTGAAAATATGTAACTAGCTTTATCTTTTTCCTAAAAACCCCTCCCCTCTAATACTATATATACATTACATAGGGTTTTAGCAGTATGCTAAAATACAGCTAGAAATAAATGCAGTAATAGGCAGTATACAAATGAAAAACTGTCACAAATAGAATCCACCTAATAACTATATGCTAAATGAATATTCTTTTCCTAGTTCTATTAAGTTGCAATTCCTATGCAAACTGTAAGCACAGCACATCTGCCAATCCTTTTATTTTTCTATCCTGGTCTGTAGGAGTTCTTATACTGAGTTCATAACCAAGGTAGCTCTGTGCTTCACTACATAATGTTATCATGCACGTGCTTTGTGCTGGTTGACCAAATAGCGTTTCATCCCTAGAGTATGACCCTCCTCCTCCGTTTGGGCTATACAGAATGAATTGCCTTGACTTATCTCAGAGCGTGATGGTTCTCAATGACACGAAGTAAGGGTCCCCACACCAAGTTAACAGAAGTCTCTCCCATAATGGCAGTGGACCTTAAATCAGATCTTCAGTTTCTAACTGAAAATACACCATCTGGTAGAGGCAGTGTAGTAAGTGAAAGGTAAGGAAATATTCCATATTGCTCTGAATGGGACCTGGGAAACTGCAAGAATTCAGCCTTCCATCAGCACCCCATAATGACTGGCATAAAATTGTGCAATTTCTCACTGCAGCTGCAGCCAGCCCTGAAAAAAATATTGTCACATTTAACAAGTTTGCAAATTGACAATTCTCAAACAATTGCTCTGTTTGACTGCCCAAATAGGCCATCTGGTTTTGCAGATAAAGTCAAAATCAAATGGTTAAAGCTGATAAGATTTTCAAAGTATATTTCCGTCAATCATGAAAGTATGTAATAACATCAACTTCACAGTCTCTTTCTGGAATTAATCTCTGCAATGAACGCTTCCGTGGTCGTTCCTTGTACGGAATACATTTTCAGCAGCAGGAGACATTTACTAACCTGTGGTAGAGTTGTCAAAACCTCTGAGATCATATAATTTTGGAACTGAAAATAGAAAAATTGCTGACGTCCACATAATTAACTGGGGAAGAAAACACCGGGTAGGGTCCCACTTTTTGCAGTGTTTCCTGTTCAAACATCAAATGCAGATGAATTTTAATTTATAGCCTCTCCAATTAATATTATTTTTGCATAGTTTTTCTCTTAATCACTGATATCTTCCAAAAGGTTTCCCTTATTTACCTCAAGACTTCTTCTTTTATTCTTAGAAAAAATTAGCTACTGTGCAAACAGAAATAACACTGGTTTCTATTTAGCGGTCAGAGGTCATATTAATGTAAGGTAATAGGAAAACCTACAGCTAAGATTCACAAATCATGATAAACAGAGTCTTCCTATGCCAAAGGAAGGTCACAGCATGTGCACAAGTACTTCCCTGACCCATAGTGCGAGATCCTCCATAAGACAGCAATGATTCAGCAGCAATTGTCTGCCTTTAATGCTTATTGACAACTGACACTTCCTGCTGATGAGCTGATTGAAAATAACTTGCAACTGTGTGCAACATCCCAGCTATCCAATTGCACTTAAGCACCTAGTCCCACTCAATGGAAAGAGAGAAGTGCTTCCAGGGAGAATTTGTCCCCTTGAATAGGATCTTCTTCATAGATCAGACTAGTGTACTTCTGTAAGTATGACATCGCGTGCTTAAATGTAGCTAACTTGAGCTAACTCAAGTCTTTGTCTTTAAGAAAAGCTAGACTGATCTCAAAGTATTCCTTTTCATGGATACTTCAGTCACATGGACAGTTTGCAACAGACACAGAAACTATATAAAGCACATCACAGCCAACAAAAGCCTCACATCTATAATCTTCAAAGACTCATGAAACTGGAGCAAATGAATCATAGTTCCTATTGCTGCATCCTAATCATGCACAACTCACAGTTCTACATGGTTTGGTTGCAAAGTAAAACTTCACAGTTATGAATAAGTTGTGCTTAAAGAATGTGAATTTATTCAAGCCTCAAACTTACATCTCAAAGGTTGTAGATTTGTGATTCAAACCCACACTCCCTCACAAACACAATGGAAGAATTTTCATGAGTGCCCCAAAGCAAGACTGATCTGTTTAAGACTGCTACGGTGTGATATGCACTGTACAGCTTGTGCTTTCTGTTCTGCACATTGAAAAGTAGGAGGCAGAGATACAAACCATGGAGGCTAACATTTGGGTCTGAACATCACAGAGTTCATTTCTTGTCAGGCCATGTTAGCTGGGGAATCTGAGTACCTGAAACTTCTCTGGTAACTTGCCAACCAACATCCTTTTATTAGAGAAGGTGAAAAACCCCCTCTTTTGTTATTTTTAACTCCAGATTGGCTAAAAATAGTTATGTTGGAAAAGGAAAAAAAAAAAGAGATAATTTTACCCTCATTTTCCTTTTCTCCCTTTCACTCTTTTAGTGGAGATGAAGTATATTAACCCATGTGAAATTAAGAAGCTATTTGGCATGAAGCCAAATATTTAATAGCCTGAAATGAAGCCAAATTATCTCATTCTCTTTGCATCTCTCTTCTATCTGCTTTTATATCATCTTGGTTGGATCAAAACCAAGAGACTAATATTAAAATATTTCCAGCCACTCGTGATGTCTATTGGGAAACACCTTCCATGACTGATAGAACAACCTGCAACATGAGAATCCTATCCTGAACTTCTTGGAAGAAAATTAAAAGCATCTTTTTAAAACAACAAATTACTTTATACCTAAGAGTCCTACCTAAGAGGCATCTTCACAGACTAGGAGATGATCATAAACTGCAGATAAACATCATAAACACCAGGCCTGCTGGCAGCA
>VYZM01012199.1:162160-178344 GCA_013398915.1 Dromas ardeola | reverse complement strand
TTTCAAATGTGTCAATTCATTCACAGACTAGAGAGATGTATTATGTTGTACCTGATCACTAACCACACGTAAAAGCTGATTAAAACATACATAAATATGCACACAAAAAACCTGTTAAGTGTTATAAAGGAGAAAACTGGAAACTACTTAGAATTAGACGACTGGAATAATGGTGGCAGATTCTAGAAAAGCGGGAGACAACGGCTTTTAAGCTGCAGACCACAGTCCTCCAGTTCTAAGGTAACACAACAGAGAATCAACTATCACGCTGTCTAAATACTTACATAAACCTCAACCTACTTTATGCATTCACAAACTCTGTAATCTCTTCAGCATCAGTAACAGCCACAGGATTACAAATGAGAATTTACCAGCAGAATTGGGAAACCAGCTACTCAAACTCCATCAAAGATGACCACTGAGATATTGCCTAAAAAAGGCTAAGTTAAAGAGGAAATAAAGAGGAGGAAACATGCTATATGAACATGCTCATCTGTTTCAATTATCAAAACTAAGAAGCATCTAGACAAAGCTTCAGATATTGCGATGCACTTCTTTTTTGCTAAATTTGGGTTCAGACATTCAGAGGTCCTTTGTTTTGCTAAATCAGGTCGAACTTCATGTTAACTAACACATTTTCACAACATCATAAATTTCTCCCAGTAAAGATTCATCCTAACATCACACCTTCTCATCGCTATCAGTTTTAAAACGTATGGAATGAAGTACCTTCTCTCTCAATTAAGCAGTAGTAGTGCAGTCCTGATGATGCACAAAAAGCACTGTCTGACTACAGGAAAACATAAGGCTTCATGCAGTAAGGGTGACAAGTCGACTTACTTAAAAAAAATCTAGCTAACATTCAATATTACAGTCCAGATATCATGGGATAATGTAAAGGTAAAACATTATCTTAGAAAATCACAAGACGCCCATGAGAGATTATTGTTCTTACAATTTTCTGGCTTTGCAAGGTATTTTAAACATGTTACAATAAACACGTCAACTATACCAGCAACCCCCTTCAATTTTCAAAGGTGTGCACGCTGTTCCCATGGAGTAGTGGTTATACTGACCCAGAACAATCTATATTCTTCACAAGTTTTACAAAGAAATCACTGCTCACAGCGAGGAAAACATAGTTAACAACAAAGTTTGCATTTCACGTTCTGTGGAAGCTGTTCCTATTTAAATCAGAGATCTGAAACCATCTCATCATAAGCTGTTTGGAACAATGAAGCTAAGTCTCTAATTCTGTCTCATGGATTCAGCTAAGCTATTATCAATTAAGGATACGGAATATAATTTGTAATTAAGTTTTCCCCTTTAATGTTAAACAGATAAGCCTTTGAACTCAAGGAAAGTGCAAACGAATACAAATCTGCTGTAGAAAAAAATACTACTGTCAGTGTCCTATAGGACTGAGAACACACTGTGCATGATCACACATTTAAATATCTTCCAACAGTGTCTCTTTACTAAGGTCAAACTCAGCACCAGTTTAAAAATAGACTGTTCTGAGGGCGAAGGGGATCTTATGCAGACGCAAACATCACAGCGGGCCTTCTGGGTGTACAGGATGCTGTTATCTTTTGCTTGCTGACAATATACTTCCCTTTATACGGCAAGACCACACTTCTCTCATTGCAGTTGCCCTAGTTCTTGAAACATCAAAGTTATTGTTCTGAGAATGCAACTAATTTGTCCCTTAAAGCAAACATATAAACCAACACGACACAAGAAATATGCTCACTAGGTATCTCTGTTTTGCCTTAAGATACACGATATTAATTACCAAAACCCTAAATAGCATTATGCTATGGATCTTGGTTTTAAGTGAACTATAATTTTAAAGTCTTACTTCTACCTTTCTCCCTAGCCCAAGTTTCTATTTATATACTACCTTTTTACATTTCACAAAGGTGAAATTCATGAAAGGTGCATTTCATGAAAGAAGATACCTACACTACCAGGGAAAATCTCAGCTGAGTGACTAGAGAGTAGCAGGCTAGATTGTTCTGCTCCACATTGCCAGAGGAGACAGGTCAAGTTCAAATCAATTTCAGTTATATTTACGAAATAAATAAAAAGATTCTTGTAGATTCTTCCTACATCAAGTCACTAAATTACAGCCGTGACACTAAAATTTGTTGGTAACCCCTCTCTTTGCTTTCAGTTTTCTATCACATTAAATTTTTTGCCTTCATTTTAGGTGTCTTTTATACTACATTCCTGACACATTTCTCTGATTTACAGTCAAAATGTTGACCCTGTCCCTTATGAATGAATCCGGTCAGACTTAATTGAAAATTTAACAAGTGAGCAAACAATTACTTGTGTACTTTTCCAGGCTCCTCTTCTCACTTGGGAACTGCTCTCCACATACATTTGCAAAGCAGTTCCCTTTTACTATAGTATGTTAACATGACCCAACGTTCAGCCATCTGCATTCAGGCTGCCACCCACCCCACTGATTGTTTCACCGTACGCATCTGCCTGAATCTACTCATTGTTCCTCCTTTAGAGCATTCACAATCTAGTTACAAAATCCAAATGCAATCTTACCATTCTCTGTACGTTCAGCTATTAACACAACAGGCTTCCAGACTGGGTCTTTTAGAGTCCGATAGAAGACAAATATCACAACCACATCTACACTATAAGAGGCTTTTAGCAACTCCACTTCCATGCTATAAAGTAAATTAAAAATATCATAATGCATATTGTAAACACTAACTGGTAATGTTGACTTCTAACTTTGAAAGGGTATAGCAATTATGTCTCATATCTTAAAAGTTCCATTGCTGAAATTCCATTTGATGTAGGCAAACAGAATAATTCAGGTTGGAAGGGACCTCTGGGAGTCATCTGTTTCAACTGCTGGCCAAAACAGATGCAACTTCAAAGGTAGATCAGGGTGCTCGGGCTTCTGCTAGTCAAGTTTTAAATACCTCCAAGGATGGAGGTTTCATAGTCTCTCTGGCTAATGACTTAGCCATTCTTACTGTGCATTTTTTTTCCCTATATCTGGTCAGAATGCCCCTTGCTCATGTTGCTGCACACCTCTGAGAAGAGTTTGACTCCATTTCTCTGTAGCTAATCCACAGATAGACAGTTGACAACAGCAGTACTGTCCTCTCTCAGCTGAACAAATATATAAGCATGGATTTAAAGATGAATTCTGTCCAATTGCACTTTCCAGGAGCAGCTGATTGCACATAAAAAACTAATGTTACATTCATGAATACAGCCTAATATAATTTCCCTAGAAAATACAGTGATGATAAGGTTAATTATAATTTTAAACCTGATAATTTGCCATTCCCTTGTTTTTGCCTTTGCTAACAGGCTGAAAAAACAGAAAACAAGGCCAAGACTCTGTTTATTACATGCAAAAATATTCATGTCCACAATATACTCAGCACAGGTCAAGACCCATGGTTTTTCTTCCAGCTACACCAATTAGATTGGAAATAAATATTTTTGATGTGTAAGCAGAATACACTTTGTCAGCATATGTATAGTCCATTGAAAGATTCCTAGAAGTAACATTCTGCAGTTAATATTTATAGTCGCTCATAATACAACTGACTAAACTGGCTTAGGGGAAGTTATTACTAAAAGATATGAAGTCAGCTGTGGCAGTATTTAAACTATAATTTGTCCAAGAACACACTGTATGAAATACCCTGTATAATAAAATATCACCTCAGTATTTCCCAGACTACAGAAAATAAAAGCAGCCTAATTGCACAAAACACTAAAATGTATTTAGGTATCTTTTTGTGTACTCAAAAACTATAGAACAACCAATTTCATTTGTTTAGTAGCTTACGTCCAGGACTTCAAAAAAAAAAAGTTATCAAGCTTCATAATTTAAGAAAAATTACTGCATTCTAGGTTTCAAGCATTGCTAAATCACATTACAACATCCCACATACATTTCCGTGTTAAAGCTTTCATACTATTGCAGGTAACAGAACCTAGAATTGGAATATGCAAGCCTTGATCTTAAGGAATGGTATATCTTTGAAAGAGAATGGTTTCATATGGAGAAGAAAGGGTAAGCTGATCTGCAGAGTTGTTCTACATAAATGGTTTTTCTTTATTCCCCTCTCTTTTTAAGTATAGAACAACTTCTTTAGAATAGAAGTTGATACAGCATCTTTAGAGCCAAAATGTGTATTACTCTTGAATCATTCACAATTCAAGTAAAGCGGTATGAAAGGTAAGATCTTAATCTAGTGAGAACTTTATCTTAAACGGAATCTAGTATTTCATCAGTTCAGCACTCTGAATTTCATCAGTTCAGTGGAACCTAAGTTTAAGTACTTTGATACGTATCTTCTTTAGGAATCATAGTTGGTGCACTGGCTTCCTCACAAGTCCTTTACCTTCAAGGGAAGGAAATTACTTTCAGCAAACTATCAGTTTACTTTCAGTTTAACAATCCTCTAAAGCCTCAAGCTATCCTACCTGTTCAGCAGATGGAGTACACATTCAAAAATTATGGTCCATCTATACTTACCATAATCAAAAATACACTTGATATTTTTGTGCAAGGATAACCATATGAATACCCATGACTTCTTTTATCCTATACCATCACAGATGCTCAGTCTGAATTTACTTAAGAAGGATGCGTCTAATCCGAGTACCCTATAAAGAATGAGCTTTGAAATTCCCCGTTAGTTGCTGAAACAATCGTATTTCCTGCCTCTTCCAGCAATGAGATTGTGTAGACTATTTCACTGACTTGTGAAACCTTTCCCAGCTCTACATACCTACAAGTAATGCCAGCCATAAATAACCAGTAATTACTTCTCAGCAGTTGGAAATGTACTGAGAAAAAAATGTATCAAATATTTCGCTGTCAGAGTTGTCAGTTTTCTTAAGGTTAAAGAAAAAAGGTTTAAGAAAAATATGCTTTTACCTTTCTGTACATACATCGCAGCAGGCATTTATATCACCAGATTCTGCTGAAAGCAAAGCAAGTTCCGAGCATCTAAATTATAAATATTTCAAAAGGTAAAAGCGACATTTTTCTAAACCGAGGCAGGTTTCAAGCTCCTTTGCTCAACACGACCTTCGCAGGGCAGTCAGCCATCCCAGTGTAAGGCAGGGAGTTACGGGATCACAGAGAGCTTTCCAGCCAATCAAACCACGGCTGTAATCTCTGCAATATTTCAAGCAGCTGCCCACTTAGACCCAGGATCTCCAACATACTGTGATTGCCCATCATCAAGAACAGCAGGGAAACCTATTCTGTGCTGTTCTCTTTTCTATTGAATAGAGGCACATGAAAGTCATTTCATTTGTTAAAATGGGGTTTTTCCCCCTTCTCATCTTCATATGCCTGATCACTAAAAAGTGAAGTAAAAATACATTAATCAAATGAATGAACAAATAAATTAATTTTGTTTTCAGACTGAAAATTACTGTTAACAGTCCTCCTTCAGCAGAACACAGGTCCTCCTTATGTATTAATTAGCAGCTAACACCTTATCTGATCACCTTACAATTTAAAGATCACAACAGAACCTAGTTTTTCTCCCATCTTTCTGGCTTTTCAAAGAATCAGACATATATATGTCTGGATGAAACTTCAAATGGAACTTGTTTTTATTATTCACATCCTAAATTAGCTGAATTGCAACATAACCATAACTTCCAGCGTAAATACAGACAGGCCACGAAGAAAAATACTTAAGGAGTACTGATCAGTAGATGATCCTGTATAAAACAGCTTTAATCTTGATGCTATTGAATTGGTACTGAGATTGGTAAAATGCAATTTCCCTCCACTTTCACTAGAATATGTCTTAGAGAAATTTTATGTTATTTATCTCAGCAGTAAATTCATTCAAATATCACAGACTGTGCATCTGAGTTTGATTATTTTTGTCAAGTCCCCCAATGCTGCATTTTAAATGAAAAGCAAAGGCTACATGCAGAAGGAAAAAAAAAAACAAACACCAAAACAAGACAACATCCCAAAACCAACAGCAAAAGACACAGTAACAGCCTTTTATAGTTTTTCTAAGTTGCACCTTTCAGCCGCTATAAAACAAATACCTCAGACGAGAACTGATGGAATTATTTTATGAATAGTCATTAAGATTAAACTATGTTCTAACTAGTAGGAATTCACATTTTAAACAGAATTTCTGACAACCACACTGATGTCCATAAATTTATTTAAGGGATACTAACTAGAATAAAAAGAACTGATTCAGGTAATGGTCTTCTGTTATTAAATCTCAACATCTGCAAAATTACTGATCTTATAGCAAGGTTCCAGATCCACTTATATCAAGTACCTGATGTAGATTTAATAATTTTATCTGACAATGTTGAGCAAGATTCCAGATCCACTTATATCCTATCAACTACCTGATGTAGATTTAATAATTTTATCTGACATATATTGCTGTGATAGAATGACAATTTCTTCTTTTTTAATTAACAGTTTATGTTAGTTTAATGTATATAAGTTTAATGTTTTCTTCTGTCTGATTAGCTTAACTCGGTAATCAATGAAGTGGTTTTTAGTAAACCTGCAATGTAGTATTCTAATGGATGATCTAATAAATATTCAACAAGCAACAATTTGTTTCTTAATTCAATAGCACGGTACTTAATTCAATAGCAAGACTGATAAAATCAAAATCAACCAGAATATGAAGTTCTCACTGGCGACACTTAGAACAATACAGTACTCTTCCCGATCAACTAACACTTCTTTCACAAATGGCCTAGGCCATCTGACTGACTTCCACATAATGAACTTTTTAGAAAAGAAAATATATTTATTTTTAATTCTCCAAATTGCAATTTGACCACTAAAGAGTCTGTAAGTCATAACAGTCATACATGTTACTTTTTGGTCTAAAGATTCTAGGCAGACTCTCTCCAGCCATGATTCTTGCAACCAAATCTTGTACACTTCCTACCCATATCCACGGACTTTAAATTAAATACCCATAACTTTAACTACAACAACTTCTTTCCTCCACAATAATTGCTCACTTAAACCCAACCAGAACACTTCATAATATAACCGGGGATGATGTATGGTTATCTAAAAACTTTCTTTAGAAAATGGATTTTACTTACTTTGCAAGTACAAGATGCAAGACTGCCTTTCATCAACAGTATTAACACGCTCCTATATAGTATCGTACCTACTCTAAGAATAGATTGTAACAAAGATAATAAAAGTAGAACTAAATATTTGATTTTTATCAGGAAAAGACATGAGGGCTTTTTTTTCCCAGCTAAAAGAACAGAATAGGAAAAGATTTTCTGAGGTCACTGAGGCACCGAAAGTAAAGTGATTATTTAGCTTCTGTGTCAGCACAACCTCCTTTGCAGTGTCCTACCTGCCAGAAGACAGATGACTTGGTACAGGGACCTAAGTACAAACAAAAATAGAATAGAAATTGGAAGACTTAAGAAGGTCAGGCAGAAGAATTCGTAAAATGTTGTACAGTACTTCAGTCAGAAAGACACTTTCTTAAAAATAACGCAAGAACCATTAAATATCTATTCATGTTACACCTATCAGAATTCAGTAGGAAGCCTTTTCATAATTACAACTACTGATTCAAATTCAAGGAAGTTCCTTCAATAAGTACCTTCTTACTGATTTTTACTTTACTAGGCTAGTCTTATTAATGAAATTCCAGTTAGTGATGGTTTATGAATAGTATGTATTCACTTTGCACCATGTGAGAACTCTTGCTTCCATCAACTGAACGAGACTGCATTCCTTCAAAATTTGTATTATTCAGATTTGTGTGAATAGGCTGAAACTTGTTGAACCATCACATAAAACCATCACAGCAACTATCCTCCAGTTCTCATTTCTGAACAGATAGCAGTGAGGGATACAGCGGCAGAGACAACCTCACGTGCAGTACTTTGAGTCTTCCTCCAGAGTGTTGATCTGCACTGGATTTTTCAGAGCTTAAACACATATAACCTCACACAAAAATACTTAGCAGTTACCAAAAGTAAGGGAGTTTGCTTCAAGGCCTGAACATAACCTTATAGTCAGAGGAAGCAGTGACAGAAGCTACTTAATATCCTTCATCAAGTTAGGAGATAGGAAGTAAGCTTTTTTTTTTTTTAATGTCAGGGAATTTTCTATGTAAAAAGTTGGTTTTGTACTTACAGCAATTATCCTTTTATATAAGAACTCACAAGAAACTGACAAAACATGCAACATTTATTTCTTTATTATTATAGCTGACCTTTAAAAACATGTTTTTAAATATACTGCCCATTTTCATTTAGCTATTATAGTTTAAAACTTTAGAAGAGTGTCACCATTCAGAATGTACAGAACAAACAGCACTGGTTCTCACTCTTTTTCCAGATTACATTAGCATAGCTATTTTTATTTAATGCATAAGCACACATTCTAAATTAGTAATGGAGGGACACCTGGCAACCTACCCAGCAAGCAGGTTCCCGCTCTCAGTCACACCTTGGAGAAGGTTTTCTCTCTGTTACAGAAGTAACATAACCTCCAAATGCTAAAATTAGTGTCTGTGAATATTTACAGCCTTGAAACTTCATCATTCAAAATCTAGCAACCCTATATATACCGCAGTCACTGCTAACTCCTTTGTTAAAAACCTATTAAAGAAGTAAAGAACAACACTAGGTCCAAACTTTTATTTATCTTAAAAAAACATTTTAAATGTCTGAATTAATACTGTTTTCTTCATTTCAAAAGCTTACTTAAATTTTGTTATATAGATAAAATACTCATTCTACATACACATGCTGATTTTTGCAGTCTTCTACATGTTGCAACCACTTTTTTCAACATTAAGACAGGAATTTTGGAATAAAAAGAGGGCAAGATTTTGCATTCAAGATATAGGGTTTTCAGTAGAGACAAACAAAATGAATTCTAGAGCTATAAATCACTCTTTGGCAACATCTTTTTACAACACCACCTACATTTGTACACAGTAGAAATCAAATTACATATAGGTAAGCTGGCAAAAATGTCCATTAATACACAACAGAAGAGCACTACCTCGATTAGTACCAAGAAGTGCAGTTGCAGCACATATTCCCAAGGACCTGCGTGAGCTGTACAGCCCACACTGTGATGCTACAATGTTGTTGGCATTCAAACTTTACAGAGTAAAACCAGCTGGGAGAAGTCTACACATCCTATAACTCATTCTGCAATATCTCAAAGTTCTACGTAACTGTTGGGATCTACCTCAGCAGAGCTCTTACAAAACAAAACGCCTGTTTTGTCACAGAAGTTATTGAAAGATCAAGGTCCGCCTGGCAAAAATATGCATTCATTTATCTTTTAAAGATGATCTCCTGTGCCACATGACCACATTCTCTCTCTGAAGATAAATAAATGCATTTCCAAGCCAAAAAAAATAACACACTTCTTTTTTGCATCTGTTTCAGAGATGCAAAGGTAGTATTCTGGAACACATAATGATGGAAATTATTTAATTTATTGAGAAAATATTCCTGTTTTGATTTTTAATTTATTAAGTCCCAGTAATATAGCAGTATCTAAATTAAGCACTCAAGCAAGTGATCAAATTAAGGATGATATTAATTTCCCTTAGTTCTGAACCAACTTAAAATTGTGAGTTCCACAGCTGTAAGATGTAACATTAAGCTCTCTTAATTCTGGCATCAATAAGGAAGAGTTCAAGCTAAAAGGAAAAACATTACTTTAAAACATCTTCTAAAATGCTGAGGTAAGATTTAACTATTTGTAAAACACTAAACTGCGAGTAAACAAATCATTCTTTGCTACCAACTTATTGTCTCCACTGGTTTTATCTGACTCTAATTTTATACTTTTAAGGGCTAATGCCATTCTAAATATTATGTCTAAAGCCAGGTATATGCACATGTGTGCACACACAGTGACTAATTTCACAGCTGTGGCTGCAATGCATAGTTACATCCACACCAGATGCAGAGACAGGGATGACAGAGACACACGACACATGTTTCCATAAACATGCAGTCTACATTTAATACCTTAACCAAGCACAAACACCACCAAGTGCTTGGGTACAGGGTGCTCAGTTGTTATCAAAGTCAGCAAATAACAAAAATGTATGTTCATCAAGAACTACACTGGATGACAGAAGAAAAACTTTTGCATCTGCGAGCAGTATCACAAGCATAATCACAGGCTGACTGATCCTCTCGTGGGGCGTCCAGGGCCACCAAGATTAACTCATCTCTTTGCTCCAAGGTTTGGCTGGTGGCCATCTACTTACACTGGACTTTGCCAGTTGGGATCTCAACAATCCCTTTTAAGAGTTGTGATAGAAACAGCACCCATCCAGAATGACACAGTATTTCTCATGGTATGAAGAAAGCAAAGAGCTTGGATGGCCCTGGTCAAGCTGCCATGAAGGAATGTTTGACCTCAGCTCTTGTTCTGCAAAAGACCACGCTCCCACAACCTCATAGCTATTTTGTACTACAACTTGGCAAAGAGGAGACAGTGGGGAAATGTTAAGTGGCCAAATAGGATATGAAAGAAGGTTTACATATCCATCTGCCTTTCTCAGTCACACCAACACTTTCTCATTTGAATTTCTGACAGGAACAAAAAAAGCAGCAGCTGATGGGAGACCAGCCTTCCCTGTTCATGCCTTGCCTAAATCAGCCATATCCTCTGAGGGCCACCAAGTAAAATTCATACATATACATACATAGGATATCTATTCACAAGTGAGTTATAGAAATCATAGGTAAACAATTGAAATTAAAATGATAAAAATATTAACCCGTTTACACAATAAAAGCCTCATGTACCAGAAGCTGAGTCTCAAAGAACTCACATGGGTACAAAATCACATCCAGATACTATACCCTGCAAGTCTTTACAACACAATTAAAAACGTCACATTACAATAAGCTGGTAGGCCAAAGCTGCTTCTAACAAACACATATCATTAAGTACTTAAAAACTTAACAAGTTGTTACTGATACGTAAAATATCCTTCAATATTTTCATATCAAAACTATTCAATAGATTATTTTTACATTGTTTAACTTCCTTTGTATTGTTCTTATAGTGCTTTTTGAATTCTCTAGTCTGATTATTCAGTGCACTTCCCCAAAGATTAAGAAAAACCTCAGTACAGTGCCTAAATACAATGTGACGTCTTCCACGTGGGTGTACATAAGCTCCACCAATAATAGGCAAAATTTTCAACACATATGAAAAAATCCACAGCATCTAAAGTATTAGTTATCATGCCCAAAGATAAAGCAAAGTGAGAGCAATCAATGCAGATGGCTCAGATGGTACCACAAACCTTCAAGAAGTATAATAAGAATGAAACTATTCCTCCTGTTTTCTGATCAGACAACACGCTCATCTTCTGTTCAGTCTATTAATTACTAATCAGTTACATTCACTGTTCTGAACGATCACCAGAGCATGACTTGGACAGAGGGATGCACACATAGGCAGAATCAAATTTTACAAGCAGTCATTAAGTGACCTGAAATTGGAGCCCTTTTGCAATATTAGGTGTTGGAAATGTGAATAAATTCGTATTTGTGGCTAGACCATCTACAGAAAATTTTATATGCCAGACAGTAAGACACACCATAAAGTATATTTTCAAGTTTCTAACAAAAGTAGACTGCATGTGAGAGTTTCCTTTAAGAGCTGGTAATGAAAATTGTCATATAAATTACCACTATAGTGAAGAGATAGGCAAAAAAAGGGACAATTAGAAGAGATATATGACAAAAAGGAAGCCATGTAATATAGCTTCCAAAGAGAGTTCTGTTATAATCTACATATTGTGCATTTCATTTACAAAAACTAAAACCTTAAGCTTAAACTATCCAAGCATGTACTATGAGTATGTATTATATCATTGTGTCAGTTATGCAGACTTTGACATTCCATTTCTATATTACATTAAGGCTGAAAGGCAGTTTCTGTCCTCTCTTCGTCTTGAATATTTTCAACAGCGGAACACTGCCACCTTTTGGCTTGATACATAGACCTCCCCATAATAATTGTAAAATTTTTTGTTTGTTTGTTTGTTTTGCTACATTTGTCCTTTATGGAGACAGCTGGATTCTTGTGATCTTATTTAAGATTTTATTCAGTAGCCAGATTTCTCCAGGAAAAAAAAAAAAATAGTTAGTTTTTATTAGTAAAGAAACGCTATTTTTCTCACAAATATGAGTGCATAGCCAAACAACTCAAAAAGTATACTCCATTAAGCCACATAATGTTTTATCTATTTTCTCTCTTCATCTCACAGCTCTTTTTTCTTGGCAGTTTTGGTACACATTTATACTGTATCACGTAATATCTTGCATTCCTTTCAAGTAAAAACCTAGTAATGCATTCTTCAAAATCTGAGTTTTGAAAACTGATTATAGGAATAACAATAATGCATTACTAAAAAATTCATGTTCCTTGTTCATATATATACTTAGTATTGTACATTAAATATTAAATACTGATGGTTCAACATTTATACAAACATGTATTGAAATAGATGCGAAATTACTTACACCAATGACACAATATCCCCACGTTGTACATCATAATTTCGAATGCTCCAGTGGTTTAAGAGCACTACATCAGATGCTTGTCTTCCCCCAGGATTCAAAGAAGGCTGAGAAAGAGGGGAAAAAAAACAGCTTTAGATCTATATTTCCTCTATGAATCTTCCACCTAACTCTCATTCCATCAACAGGTGCAATCCATTAAAATCAGTAAAAATGTACCCATTGAAGAAATTATTGTACCCACCCACAATCTGTTGCAGTCTGGGAAATATATGTCTTTATTAAATGCCATGTTAAGTGTCATTCTTTTATGACAAAGCGTAGTTCACATCTTTCAATGCACTACCGCATGCAAATTAAATTACACATACTTATGACAAGTCTGATGAAAAGAAGTGATTGTTTTTAATATTAAAAGATATGCAGTAAAGGCAGAGGAGAACCAAGAACACTAAGTCCCAGAAAAAGCAAACTTTTTGCACGCATCTTACTGCTTATACAAGTGTAATGCACTAAAAATTAAATATGTACTTGTAACAATACTAACTCTCCGCATCTTTTGCAAAGGGAAAAAGCAAACCCTACACCTACAGCATACACTGACCCTGCCAGTAAATGTGAGCCTTCTGTAACAGGATACGAAGAAGCATGAACTCTCACAGAACTGCACAGTGAAATGAGACTGTTCACTAACCTCAACATTAAAATAGCCAAGTAATTAATTAGTACAGAGTATTAGGAGGTACACAGAACCGTACATAATTTTTTTGTGTGACAGGGGACAAAACCAGGGCACCTGGTCAATGCTGGCTCTGAGTTAACCCATGACAAAGGGCAGAAGAAGGAAGTAGCCCATCACAGTACTGTCTGTTGATTTTTGCAGGGGTTATTTCAATACAAATCCAGGATAAAAACTATGCTCCTAAACCAGGATGGATCCTTAGTATTTACTCATAACTTCAAAAGTGATTTAAAAGTGCGGATTTCTTTTTATTACAGTTTCCTCATTCATCTTTTCTTTGCTAACCAAACCCGTTGATAAAGACCTATTCCACATGGGACTTGTGAAAAACTAGCTTTTCAAAGTGCAAGAAGAAAGAACGTGCTGGGGTCTTGAGTAGGTGTAATTCACATGAACAACAAGGAATATAATAGATCAAAAGAATAAATATGTCAGGGTGGGGGGAGGGAAATGACACAATATGTTTAGTTAAACAGCAAATGAGGCTAGTTGCATTTTGAGCTGTGGACCGTAAGAGCAAATTTCTAGTCAAGTAAGTCTGCAGATCAAAGCAAATCACCTTAACATCCACAGAGACGTGGTCCAAGTCTAAACTACAAATATATTAACACCTATTGCTATTTTATCCAATAGAGTCTATGCATTGCAAGAGCCAGATAAATGAAAACCAGAAGTTAATTAGAAGATATTTGATAATTTTTTTTTAAATCAGGATTTTCCAGAATGATTTTCCACCTTCTTAGCCTCTTCTATCACAGAGTAGTATCTTTACAAACAAATTATTTACATACAAGTTGACAAACAATTCACAGTCATACTCATTTTACCAAATGCAGGCACATAGGGGCCACAACCTAAAAACGATACTAAATATAAGACAAAGAGGCCGATCTTACAAAGCAGGAATCATACATATGGCATATTCTTACAAAGTAAATTGCTTGGTACTCAAAAAGATATACCTTAAAGGGCCAAAAGAGAAGGTCAAAACAAATAGAAATTTTAAACCCATTGCTCCAAAAGATAATGTATTTCACAGCTGATACTTAGAAAAGATTTACATGAGTGTTCACAAACTTTTCCTCTCAACTAAATCTATATCAACTTCATCTTACAGAGAAATACACCGGGTAGTTACAGTATTGCCCTAATTGCATTATCACAGTTGACTCCTACGGTTTTCTGTATTTAAACAAAGGAAATGCTTTAGAGTTTAAATACATTTGGATATTGCATAATCTCAAAATGCACAGACAAAAATACTGTTTTAGTAGAAGAAATGTAAGGAAAACTAGAAGGAAACAACTTTCATTTTACATCAAGAGTTACATTTTTCCATTAAAAAAATCATCTAAATCCTTCAGCAAGTCTTTCTCTAATGTAAATAACATAAATTGTGATTCCACACCAAAAAAAAAGAATAGAAAGAATTTAATGCAGTGTGTTCAGAGACAACTTACTCCCCAGTACATTTTACTAGTAGTAAGGTCTCAGGTCTAGCAAAACAAAAATACAGCTTCTTAAAAAGCAGTCAACAAATAGGGTCACAAGGGCTCTTTATTTTTACAAGAAACAAAATAATACAGGGGCTTCTTCCTTCCTCTAGCTTGAAGCATTATAACTTGTTTGCCTGATTTCTTGGTATAATAGCCTGCTACAAATGAGACACACAGGTCTTAATTTAGAACTGTGGTGCAGAAGTCACAAAACATTCACTCTTTCCAATTACTAACTAATCTAATGCTAAAAGCATGCAAATTGAGATCCCCAGCCATATGATGAAGCCTCACAGGACACAGGGTTCTGTAAGTAGGAGGCTAAAAGCATGCCCTTTTACTATAAATAATGATTAACTTGATAGTTGTTATGCTGCTAGTGAATACCAGAAGGTCACAACTTATTTGCTTATAGCTTGGGGAACAGAACATGAGCTCACAGGCTTAGGTACAGTAATCCTAATAATAAAGTTAGGAGAAACTGCCACAGAATAATTACAACTGCTATTATGCATAATGGAATAGAACATTCAATAATGTTTGCTGCTGAAACAAATGTGCTTCGTTAGAGATCGCTGGTCAGGCTACTTGCTATAATCCTTGGTATTGAACTGTCTGCAATAGAACTTGCATATAAAGTTGCACATACACTGTCATCGTCCATCTCACTTGAAAACAGTCCATTTGATTTAATGAATTTACAAATTTATATATCCATGGGGGGGGGTTCCCTTTTCCACATCATTATGTATGAAGAGTTTGTAATACCAAACATGCAATGAAACTCAATAGAAAAAAACATAAATGCACATCAAGATGTCCGTATGGTAACATTTTAAAGTATATATCCAGCATTACAAGAGGAGTAACAAAAAATCCACCACAGCCAATTAAGAAATCATATTACCAGTTATTTGTGTCACTTACATTCAATGTTGTAAACAGATTACAACTCACTTGAAACCCACTATTAACAAAATTCTAGAGGAGCACATCAATCTGTAAAATCCTAAGCAACAAAACCACCTCATGTGAGGATTGAAAAAAACCCAGTAAAGAAAAAAGAAGGTAATGAAACAATTAAAAAATTTTAAAATTATAAACTGTGACAGTTCACTGTTATTCCCTATAGGTCAGAGTTAATACTCGTATACACCGAAGTCAGCACAAGTGACAGAATGACAGGTGGCTGAAAGCACTGTAAAAACACAAAATCAGCTTGAGACAATGAAATGCATGAAGTCTGTCTTAATTGACTGGGAATAAATCAGAAAATTTGTATTTTCATTAGAACCTTTATTCAGTGTGCTTGCCGGGGTGTCAAAAAATATTACCATCCCCCGTAACTATGAAGCAGCAGTAAGGCTGGTCCAAAACAAAAACAGAAAGGG
>VYZM01012199.1:145678-156722 GCA_013398915.1 Dromas ardeola | reverse complement strand
GGGTCCAGAGGAGGGCCACAAAGATGATCCGAGGGCTGGAGCACCTCTCCTACGAAGACAGGCTGAGAGAGTTGGGGTTGTTCAGCCTGGAGAAGAGAAGGCTCCAGGGAGACCTTATAGCAGCCTTCCAGTACCTGAAGGGGGCCTACAGGAAAGCTGGGGAGGGGCTGCTTGTAAAGGCATGTAGCGATAGGACGAGGGGCAACAGTTTAAAACTAGAGCAGGGTAGGTTTAGATTAGACATTAGGATGAAGTTCTTTACCATGAGGGTGGTGAGACACTGGAACAGGTTGCCCAGAGAGGTGGTGGAGGCCCCATCCCTGGAGACATTCAAGGCCAGGCTTGATGAGGCTCTGAGCAACCTGATCTAGTTGAAGATGTCCCTGCTTACTGCAGGGGGGTTGGACTAGATGACCTTTAAAGGTCCCTTCCAACCCAACACATTCTATGATCCTATGATCTATAACTCCTGCTCATAACACAAGTTTAACTAGTAAAATGCCTGAATGTACTTAATGCTTGTAATTTGATTATATTTTCTTTCGGCATGTCATGAAAACATTTTCAATTAACAGCTTTCACAAGGAATCTGAAATAGGTTGGGAAACAGAACAAAAATCTCATCAATTCAAGATAAATGTTAAAACACTTTCAGCTTATCGTTTAAGAAGTCCTTATTGGAACCAATCAACCAAAAGGCACTGTTGCCTCAATCGGCACAGATTTACCTTTTATTCCACATACAAATAGAATCTCTAAAAATCAGGTATTTGTCTTCCATTTAACAAACTGTACGATTTTATACACCTTAACACCCTTCTCTCAACCCACTGATTCTGACCTTTGCCTCTCGAGTTTTATGGCTGGAATTCTGCACCTTTGCTATGAGCTCTAGCATATCTCAGACCCCCTCCAGTTTAACAGCAATGTCAGCCTCAAAACACAATTTCAAGATGTTGCCCACAAACGTATCCATCGTATTGTACGCAGTCACTCTTTGAGCTGAAAGACATTGCCTGAAAGATGCATCACAATATGATGAATTTAGGAGTATTTTTTTTAAACTTTAAGAAATTAGACAGATTTACTTACTCTTCAAATTCCTCATAGCAAACTTATTTTTCATTAATAATGAAGCATGAATGTTGACCCCCGTTCCTTCTACTAAAATCAATCATAAGTTTTGTCGTTAACTTCTTGCAAAGACACATGCTAGTATCTACAGAAAAATCTACTATCTACAGAAAAGTAATTGGTCAGACAATGTGCTGGAGTCCCACCATATGCTCTTGAAACTACAATTAATAGTGACACAGAATCTAGCAGCCAGGTTAAAACAGCAAAGATAAAATCTACATTCTCAGTATATCATTTGGCCAAGGCAACACCAGGAACATTAAGCAGTCGTGGACAAAAATGAGAGTTCAGGTCCTACTTTTGTGGTTTTGGACACCTGCAGTATTACAATGCACAGCATGAATAAAGATGAGGGGAAAAACACCAATAGCACCCCTACAACCAACCAATTTACAAAGCCACCAAAGCCAACAACAGCTGTCATGCTGAAGGACTTCTGTACTTGTACGGAATTTCCCTTTCCTTCCTTCCTTTACTAGGCAACTGATCAAACCACTGGTTATATCTTCCATCCACACCGAGATTAATCCTTCACTTCCAATCATGCTCTGCATTCTCAAAGTTTCCTGGTTCCCCACCTCCCACAGTAAGGGACAGCTTTTCCCCAGGACACAAACTGAGCACACCTGTGGAAGCCCTTCCCAAAAGATAGTAAACATATGCACACCCATTTTAAACAGTTTAAGAAAAACTACTTAAAAAAAAATTCATCTTATCCTTAAGTCCCCCGATGTAGCAAAACATTTTTAAACACAAGAGTAAGATGTTACTACATGTCAGTATCTCACTGAAAAGTGTGCACGTTTTTGCCACCTCTATTTCATGAGCTTTCCCCTCCAAAAAAAACAGACAAGCATTTATCATGCGGTAAGTATATGCACATGCAGAGTTGACACGATCCCGCTGCCAGTAACTGGAAGGTTACCCATCACTCTTTCAGTAAGAGGGGCTTCAAGTTGTCTTCCATTGCCACGGGGGAAGACCTTGAATGTAGGCAGCAGAAAGACGGTTTGAAGCATTATCTTCGACCATTAACTGCACACATGAATGCATAATCCTCAGCTGATAAATGCTGTTTGATTAAAATGTGCAGTGTTTTCTTTTCTTATACTTAGGTGGTCTTAGGAGAAAAGAAGGGAAAAAAGTAATGGTAAGTATTTACTACAGTCGCAAGAAAGAATTTAGGGATAGCAAAGGGTAGACAACACAGATCCTTACAATTTTTTTTTTTAAAAACAACTAATTTTCCAGTTGGAGTATTTGTTTACAAATACAGAAAACATTAGATAGCTATCACTCCTGGAGATAATATTCTGCTCATAGACATCATATTTTATAACCTCAAAGCACTCTAATTAATGATTTTTTTAGAAAACATATTCGAGAAAATTTGTGAAAACTGAAGAAAATATTGCCATAACTTTCTAATATTTCAGTTTGATACATTTTTCTCTATAATATAGATAAAAATTATATTTATAACATAGAGTCTTTCTAGTCTACATTTATTTTATATTCATATTATACAGATATATCTATTATTTTATATTTATATTTTTCTATATCAAATTAATTATTGGGTTCATTAAAAAATGCATACATCTCACATGTGCCTGTCATTTATATATAAAAATTTTGATGTCCAATGTTCAAAGCAAATTACAAATTTTAGCAAGGTTGAAATTAAGTATTTCCAAGTCTCTAATCTACTTCGTTTTCAGAATCTGAGGTTACAAAGTTATTTCTAATGCTCCTTTAAATTACAGTTTGCTTATTTTTTTGAAGAGTGCCCTCCAGAATGGATAGCCAACTTGTTAACAGCTTTAAATCTAATTATATAGAATCTGAAGAAGTGTTGGACAGTAACAGCCAACAAAAATGTTAAGGACAAGCAGCTGATTATTTCACAGGTATATAAAGTTATGCTAACAAGTCTGAAGGACGTAACATGTTTTCCTAATATACAAACAATAAAAGATTATAATCATATATACTACCTAAAAATTGTAAATTCATCCAAGTAATAAATCAGTAAGTAACAGTTGGTTCAGGTCCTTCCTAAAAATAAGATCTCTGTGAAGTATCAATGTTTAATGATACTGAGTGGAACTCTCTGGTATAAAGTACCTGTAGATTTTAAGAGCACCACATTTCCAGAGTAAAATTCTGCAATCCAGTGCTATGCCTGTTTTATGCTGACAGTTAAATACACAGCAGGTTTAAATGTATGTCAGTGGAGCAAGCAAAGGATCTTTGCTGAAAAAAGTAATTTTACCACCACATATTTCTGGATCTCTGCCCAGTCAGTGACACCTTGAATAAAATCAACAAATCACAATACTTAAAAGATGGTGCAACAAAATCAAACACATAAAACATAGTAAAAATAATTTAGAGATGCATACACTTATCAGCATTTATAAATTGTCCTTGGTTTAGGAAAAAAACCCCACAGAATAATTCAGTACAACTGACAAACTTCAAAGCAACAACCTTGAAAATTTGTTTTGAAATGGCAACATGAACAAGAAAAATCCAAGATCAAAAATGCTAGCATATACCAGGTCAAAGCATTAAGAACTTCACATTGTGCAGCTCAGAGATTAAGGCAGATGGAGCACAGCATTATCTGGACTGAAGTATCTGGTGCACAAAAGGTCCAGGGATTATAATGAGCCTCTCGTGGGTACTACAACATATGGAGCAGAGATGCTATTTAGATAGCTCTTTACATATAAAATGTTTATTTTTTCTTACACTTGCCTGCACATTAGAAGACACTGTTTATCAAACAGCCTGCAGAAACTCATCAAGTAACGTTCAGAAAGCCCCAGGTTACAATATATTTGCAAATCTAGGTACTTAAAAATTACCCACGGAAGTATGATAGGAAAAATAGCTGTAAAAACAAGGCATTAGCAGTCATCCACAAAGGAAATAAAATGGCCCCTGATGTGCTTCTACAAGAAGGCATGTGAGGGAACAGGGAGGAGAGAATTACAACATATACGCAAAACAACTGCTCAGCCAAGACTCCTACATTACTTTGAAATGACCTATTTGATCTAGTTGAGAAATTAGTAACTATACTATGTAGAGTTCCATAATCCATGGATTATATCTGTCAATCTCAATATGCATTTTTCTATAAATCAATGGCATCACGCTAGAACTCAGGCACATATAGTTTGAAAACAAGGAAGACTTTCGTAACAGAAAATACCAAAACGCATGAATGAGCCCAATTCTATAGCATCCTATGAAATACAAAACTGAGCGCAAAAGCTTTTGTTTTAAGTAAGACCGGTACAACTTGAAGGCAAGGTTATACCTGCTCTAACAGTTGTGATAAGCAGGATGCTGCTCAGTATCAGAATTTGTGTAATCTTTTTAACGTGTGCCTTTTCTACAATCTTTCATGATACAAGGCCAGAGTGAACTACTGCCATACAGCCTGACACCCATTTCCCACTTTAGTTGTACATTTCAATAACTTTTACACTACAGTAATTTTTGTAAGGGTACGAGTATGCAGACTTTTTAGTAGGCTAATTTAATTTATATTAAATTATCCAAGTACAGGCTGATGCACACAGATATGATGGTGATGACCGCCTGTCCTGGTTTGAGCAACACAGGATTAATTTCTCTTTCAGTAATTTTATTTTTCAGTAAGGTCTCTTCTAATGCTTGGGAAAACTACATTTCCAGAAGACTCTAGTGTCTGAATCTGTGAAAATATTTACTTTATAGCCAGCTATGGTACATGGGTTTCAAGGTCTCACTGTTTTCGAGCCTTGCCAGGTGCGGGGATGAGGAGGGGTGAGACCCGGGCACTTGACCCATGCTGGCCAACAGGATTATTTCATACCATGAACATCACATTCAATATAAATTAGAAAGTTTGCTGAGGAGTTTCTCCTCTTCCCTGACGGCTGTGATCCTGAGAACTTCTTGCCCCGGTGTCGGACTCCTGAACCCTTCCCTTCCTCCTGAAGCCGCAGCGCTCGCAGTGTCCGACATTTGCTGTCCCCTGCTGGGAGTGCACAGCTTCCTGCTGGTGGAATTGGCTGAGTATAATCCTCGTATATTTTATATTGGTATCAGGATCAGTACTGGTTCTTTAGTATTTTAATGTTAATTATTTAGTTTTATTCTATTAAATCTGTCCATATTTAAACCTTCGTTTTTCCTTGTTTTTTCCTGATTCCCCTTCCCGGGTGGGGAGGGTTCATCGGGTGAGAGAATAATTGTCTAAATGACAATAAATTGTTGTGGGTTCTTCAAACCGTAACGCTACCACATAAGAATCAAAATAAATTAGTCCATGTAAGTTTTCAGTTAAAAATAATCAAAATAGATCAATCTATGTAAGTTTTCATTTAAAAATATTGTCTAGTTCCAGAAGGAGCTCTCATTTATCTTTCAATAAAGACAACTCCATCCTGGTAATATTCCACCATGGTGCTGACATTTCTATTCCATTAATGTATTTATACTCTACACACAGGTTTTCCTCACAATATTCCTCCATCATATTAATCTCCCTGTATTCCTTAGCACACAGTCATTAAAGAACACCGCTCTACTGCGAGTTTGGAAATACCACAAATCATGGAAATGACTGTTGTATTGCTGAAGCAGCAAATCCTAACCGAAGCAGCTTTTTCAGTAACTATGTGGTATGCTCTGTAATGCTCTGCTGTTCTCCCTAGGTTAGTCATTTTGTCCTGATACCTAGATGTTTCGCTTGTTCCAAATACAAAGCAGCACATTTTGCTGGCCTCAACGCCATCATATACCATTTTCGTATGCCCTACCTTGAATTAAAGCAATTACGATTTCCATGTAATAGCTCCCATCACTATCAAATACGCAGAATTCTTTCCAGTATACCACAATACAGAAAAGCAACAATAAAAATCCAGTGGTGTAATCTTCTCAGAGCTATAACATAAACAGAAGTTTCCAGAAGCAGACAAAAATAGATCAACACAATGAACTTTCCGCTTACAAACCACATCAACACAAAAAAAGCTTAAACCACAACAATCAGCAGCCTGATCTATCACAGAATTAGTACCGGGGGAAAAAAAACCAAAACAAAACAAAACAGAACAGTTTAACGTGGAACTTTTTCTTCTTTTAGGCTAGTATTACTACATCCCATCACTGGGATCTATCCCATGTACAAAGGCTCAGTCCACATGTTGGTTGTAACTGGAAAGCAATTAACAGTGCTTATTCTTACCAATTCATTTTGCGTCTCAAGGACATGAATTTTACCCTCATGGACAATCTTGTATTTCCAAATAAAACATTTCACTCTTCGAATACAAAGCAAAAGCAGAAGAAAATGCAACTGCAGATGAAAGTTATTCTCAGCAATTAAAGTAACTAGTTCAGAATGGAGAGTAATCAGCCACCCCTCAGTTCCGACAAGTTAGTCAGGATTTCATTTTACACATGGAAGCAATCAAGAACAGGAACAGAAATACAATCCCCTTTCTATGTGTATTGCAATACAAAAAAAAAGATCAGTAATTGTTATAAATTAGATCTTTCCAGAGCATTTAAACTTAAGATGTACCACAAAGTCTTCAAGTACTATCCCACAGGTGACTGGCAGAGTACCACTTATTCTACCATAAAAGACACAACAACTGCTTTTACTCATGTTTCTGTATATTCAAAGAAGTATCAATCATTCATATATAGTGTACATAAAGCAAAGTAAATTACATCAATTTTGGAAAACACTTCAGTGAACAACACAACAGCCTCTTGCAACTGAAAGTTCTTGTCGCCTTTCAGCTTAAAGATTCAATGCATGCAAAGTAAGTTAAATTTATAAATTGAAGTGCCCTTCACAAACAACTACCAGCTGCTGTTATGTTTTGGTCTTGAGTAGACTGCATAAATGAGGTGTTGCTTCCAAACTCACTCAATTTGTAAATTATATTTGGAGTAAACAAAAGCATAACCTTTGATTTTTAATTCATTTGCACATTTACCTAGTCAAGTCTCCGAATTCTTTCAAGTACCGTGAAACTGCTGTGTTAGTTGTTATCCAGAATCAAACTTAGGCAAAAACAACAAAAAAGGAATATTCAGTTTTAACCAAAATATACACTGTTAAGTATTCATATAAAATTGAATAAACGGCCTAAGAATAGCAGCATTCAACTTAAAACATGAACGTTGTCAGAAAAACATGATATGTTTTTGCATTTAGATTAAGAACAAGTAATTTAGTAGAGAACAGGGAAGTTACTTCTAGCCTAACGGAAAATCAAATGAGTAAATATAAGAAACAAGCTTCTCAGCTACGAGTCTGTCAAGTACGCAAGTATGCACTGAGTATGTAAGGACAGAATAACTGACGGTAATATTTATTATGGTATGAATAGTTCCAAAAGAAAGAATTGAGAGAACGCATTTAGTATTTGAAAGGTATTTTCCATTTTCAGTGTACTTTACAAAATCACTAGTTCTTCCACAACTACTGTGAAGGCGGCTTTGTGCATACTTGCTCAAAACAGGGAAATTAGAACTGACTCCCCAGCATAACATCCCCATGAAAACTAGCAGTAAGAGCTGATGAACCAACTACTTACTACCTATTGTCTGTAGCACATTAATAAACTAAACGTACAAACTAGTATGCAAAATTGTGTGCCTTTGAAAAATAACTTCCTTCATTTTAACAAATCAGGTTTTATCCTTGAACATTAGAGGTCACTGTGGGACTTCCAATGAGCGTACCTAGTGTACTCGGTAATAACCATTCACCACCATATTGATTTTGAGTCTGGGATTTGTGACAACTTCAACTGCCACATAAGGCAGTTCTTCTCAGGTCTAAGGAATAAACAAAACAACTAAACCCAAATACTCTGAGGAATGCATAATTAATAATTTTATTGAAAAATTAACAGTAAAAGCTACATTATAAAAGCAGAAAGTTATTTTAGTAGTTGTAGATAAATTAATTTCTGGCATAAACTGATAACTTTTTCACCAAGCAAGAGACATTATCCAAGGGGCCATTCCCCCTTGTACCTAAGACTCTTCAACAATAGTTTAGAAACACACCAGTTAAAAGCACAAAATCTCTTTGGTAGAGAGAGCAGCACAACATTTATACAACTCAGGACCTGGTTTCTCCTGGGGAGACTTGCAATGTACATTCCAGACAATTACAATCGGTATTCTTCCCTTGAAACAGAATCATATTTCTCATTTTTAAACACTAAATAATTTCAGTTGAAAAACAAGCAAAAGACCACCACACCTCCGTAGAACTACAAATGTTCATTCTGCACTCACTGATACTAGTTCTAGATTCATAACTAGAACTTTCAGGTTTCAGCTTGCCCAATCTTTATAACTTAATACAATATGAACGCTAAAAGATACATTTTTAAACTGAACTTGGTTCTAGAATTTCAGGGACTCATTTTCAAGTGTGGAAATAAGTTTATTGTCAACAGAAATTCTAATGCATAGGAACTAGGATTTATTTATTCTTGCCAAGATTTCAATGAGGATGTGAAACCTCCAAAAATTTCTTATCAATTCATAGAAAAATGTACGTTTTGGTCACTGTTTAGAACTGCAACTGAATTTAGTTGGTCCAGAAGGATCTTAAAACCATGGAGATCATGTGGAATACGGAGTCTTTGTTTTAAAATGATAATGTACTGTTGAGCTAAAATAGTTGGGATCCGTGGCACACTTGTCAACTTACAGAGATCTCAATGCAAAATTACAACTGTGACTGTGAAACCTATTTGAATCTCAAAATTATTGTTCAGCACAATTCAAATACTATTCTCAAGGATCTGGGTACCACCCACTACTGTACAATGTGTACAGTTATTTCCCATCATTCCAGGAGCAAAATTCTTTTGGTATCCAAATAAAAGTTACACAAAGGCATTTGTAATTTTAAAAGTAAAAGAAATTATAGATTCCTAGAAATCTCCCCATCACAGTAGTTTAAAATATTACATTTTTTACAAAATACATGTGGATTCAGTTATAAAGTGACATTTTGGAAAAAAACAATTCTCATTCTAAAGTTGTCTAAAGAAATTATTTCATTTAACCTGATAATCCCCAAAAGGCCTTGTCTTCCAAGCATATTCTGCTGACAATTAATTGCTATTTTCTTCCTAACTAAACAATGAAAAAAGTATGTGTGCACATACACTTTTTGGGGAGAAAAAGAAAATAAAAATGTCCTGGTACAAGAAAGTTACCTAGAGAGATGTGAAGCAGCTTTCCTAGTTCACCTACCTCCTTTTTTGCTATCTCAATGAACTCAATTAATTCCAGTTCAATTGACCAGCAATGACACGATACCAAAAACAAATCACAACGGAATACTGGCTAATTAAAAGATATTATGGGGTTAGAGTCTACTTGGTGTTCAGCTGCAGTTTTTCTATCTAAGCTTTTCACTGACTTCCAAAAAACTTTTTTTTCCTTAAAAATGGTAAGAACACCACAGAGACACATCTAGGAACTGGCTGAATCTCTTCACCTACAAGCATTGTGGCCTTTATACAGAGAAGCATTAAACTAAGACCAGACTTAAGGACAAGTACCAGACACGGAAAAACGGCCTCTTTGAGATAAGTTATATCATTATAAACCAAACTAATAATTTCTCTTCCAAATGTCCAGGTAATAGGAAAGCCATTCCATCAGGATCCTAGAGAACTGCCATTAACTGTAGTCCTCATAGAACAAATACAAGATCTGCTAGAAATTTAATGAGGCAGGAAAATACGTTAAATAAGAATTGCATCCAGGACCAAGAACAGACCATAGCAGAAGTCCCAGCTGCAGACAAAATGCAAGTGAACCAGGGAGCTCAACCCAAGTCTTTTCAAGCCTACGTTCCCTCCTACACAAGTAAACGTTGCTCATACCACTTCATTTCTACCTTGCACCGTGCTCACAACTTCCTCCCCTTAATTACAGAATCATGGAACGGTTTGGGTTGGAAGCGACCTTAAAGATCACCTAGTTCCAACCCCCCCTGCCATGGGCAGGGACACCTCCCACTAGACAAAGTTGCTCAAAGCCCCATCCAGCCTGGCCTTGAACACTTCTGGGGATGGGGCATCCACGGCTTCTTTGGGCAACCTGTTCCAGTGCCTCACCACCCCCAGAGGGAAAAATTCCTTCCTGATAGCCCATCTAAATCTACCCTCTTGCAGTTTGAAACCATTACCCCTTGCCCTATCACTACATGCCCTTGTAAAGGCCACATAAAGGAGGCCCTTTCTTGCAGGCCCCCTTTAAGGCCCAAATAAGGCTGCTGTAAGGTTTCCCTGGAGCCTTCTCTTCTCCAGGCTGAACAACCCCAACTCTCTCAGCCAAGGAAGAACAGTGCTTCACACCATTCACTTTGCCACTTCTTTTTAATCCAACTCCTTCCCACTGGGAATCAGCAGATGGGTAACTTAAAGTTGAGGAAAGGGCCGGTGAGAATCCCACACCAGAGAACGGGCAGCGAGCCCTGGAGCACGGCAGGACCTTGGAGGCGGCTGAGGGGCACACGGCTGAGGGTCACACACCCGAGGGTCACACACCCGTCTTCTACCACCACACCCCTCGCCGTTCCGTCACCCCCCGGGCGGCCCCTCAGGCCCTCCCCGTCCCCCTCGGGGGGGCGGCCCTGCGACCACCGGGGAGGCGGCGTCCCCGTGGCGGCCGACAGCCCACTCCCTCCCCGCCCGGAGGAGGCGGCTCCCGGCCCCGCCGCGCCCCAACGGCGCCGAGGGGCGGCACCGACGGCCTGGCGGGTGTCCGTGTCGTTCCCCACGCCGGCCCGGCCCGTCCCCGCTCCCCCCTCCACCACAAGGCCTTTCCCTTTCCCCCTCCCCGCGCTTCT